>JASSKH010000002.1:2944149-3032020 GCA_031763025.1 Macrocystis pyrifera | reverse complement strand
CCCCCCCCCCCCCCCCCCCCCCCCCCCCCCCCAACCCCCCCTGTACATGAGCACACCTCAACCGGCAAATCACATGTTTTGGCCCGATTTTTCGATCGTTACTTGATCACCGGGAGTGGCACGTTGAACACCAAAGGCCTTCCACGATAGGGATTCACACTAATTTTTCTGAGGCTCCTCACTTGACCTTAAAAAGACCTCCATACCTCACGCGAAAACTGACGCGAGCAAAAATCAAACTGCATCCCGATGAATGATCCATGGCCCCAACCATACTACAACGGGGGACCATAGTAAATAGGACCAAATATTGATAGTAAAAAATAGGAAAGTATACAGGTTTTTATGTCTACCACAGGTCCTATTTTAACTATGAACCTCCGTAATAGTACGTCATTTCTCGAAACAAGAATAGCATTCCGACTATTTTGGCTTTTGAGGAAACCCGCCATCCGGAAACCACTCTATTGCGGGAGGGCCATAGTAAACAGGACCAAATATTGTCGGTAAAAATAGGCAAATATATAGGTATTTATGTACACCATAGGTCCTGTTAACTATAGACCCCCGTAATAGGGTGAACCTCTATCGCAGAACGCGTCACCATACGCCTCACGGAGAAGAAGCGTCCGGAAAACACCATCTAAACCCCCGAAAAAAGAAAAAAATTACCGAAGCACCTGGCGGACAACAATCTCACCCAC
The DNA here is from genome assembly GCA_031763025.1 of Macrocystis pyrifera. Taxonomy (NCBI): domain Eukaryota; class Phaeophyceae; order Laminariales; family Laminariaceae; genus Macrocystis; species Macrocystis pyrifera. The sequence goes on along the minus strand of JASSKH010000002.1, from coordinate 3,031,316 downwards.
AATACCGCTAGTACTGCTCCTACTGCCGTGTTTCCTCAAAAACCCTTTCAGAACTGCAGTCCGGGTTCGGGCACAACTCGGTCGAGTCCTGAGTAATTTTTTTCCCCCAAACAAAACCAGGACTGCCGCTAACCACCGGTGGCGGTGGCAGGTTTTTGTGGCAGGTCACGGACCTCGCCGCGTGTCATTGCAGCATTTATCTCGAGCACTAAAACAAGAAAAAAAACAAAACAAAACAAAACAAAACAAAACAAAACAGTGCGCAATGCAATGCTACGGCGTAGTTTGTTGTTCATTAAGGGCGTTGTCGACTAGAGACACACACACCTCTCGCACTTTTTACGGGCGGCAGACTAGCTCTTTCAGCAGGGCAAGGGCCCCTCCCTCTCAGAGGTGCAATCTTCGGGAGCCGCGAAAGTATCGAACTCCCATGGTTCGTACCCCGTGAGGCATGGCATACGATATGTTTAAGGCTCCGGCGCCCGTTTTCTTAGAAGCGTACCGTGAGCGGGAAGGTGCGTTGAGCTCACGCACCGCAGGGGTCCCCGGAGGACCATCGGAGGCAATAAAAAAAATAAAAATAAAAAAAAACGCGACAATTTCGTCAATTTGTGCCAAGCAAAGGGCGGGGCAAGATAGCCCAGCCAACCAGCGCAATTTAGAGTTGCTGCAGCCGTGACCGCAGAACTTGTATCTCTTCTAATACGGGGGGGACCATAGTAAGCAGGACCAAATATTGTCAGTAAAAATAGGTAAATATACTGGTTTTTATGTATACCATAGGTCCTATTAACTATGGACCCCCGTAATAGGATTGAAGAATCGGCACGGACACTGGTAGTGCTGGATGTCGATGGGCAGAAAGAGCCGTTTAATGTGAAGAAAACACACACAGCACGAAGTTCGCACGACAGCGACTATCTGAGTCTGTGTTGCGGCCAGTCCTCGCATCCCGTGTACACGACTTTTCATATTATACATACCTGGTAGGACACGCGAGCACTACTATCTATGGTATGGGGGTCGGCTGTATATCATTACGTTCTCCTAAAGAAAGAAAAACGTGTCAAATCACATCACCTTCGTACCCAGCACACAACACACACATTTCCCATAAACATATATACATACGCCCGATCGTGGCGAATCTGTTGGACGACATAGACTTTTCGGGGCGGGCAGCTGGGGTGCGGGTGGCTGGGGTTCCCCTCCCCTGCGTCGGAGCCGGGGTGCTCGAGGTCTGGGTGGGGGGCGGGGTGCTGGGCGAGGCCAAGCCGGAAGGCGCCCGCCGGTCAGACGCTATAGTTTTACGGCCCGCCGAAGCTATACCGCTGCGGCGTGCGAGTTGCTGCCTTCTTTCTTGCCCATTTTTTTTTGTTCTTGTTTTATCAGAGTTCAACATGGAGGGTGCCTCCGTTGTTGCAGGTGTCGACCTTGTCTTCGTCTTCGACGGGGCTGGCCGAGGCCTTGACGTGCACGTTTTCTTTCGTGATTACGTGGCAAGGAGGTGCCTCCACAAGCCTCCTTCGCGCCTCGCAAGGAGAGAACCTAAATAAATCGTGAGAGTGCGGGTCCTGCTCCGAAGGACCCTTTTCTCCCTCTGGCGGGTTCGGACTTCATGGCCCGAACGTCAACCATACATGAAGGTCCATCAGTGATGGCGGATCTCATAGACCGGACGTTGGTTAACGTATCTTCACGGTTGGCGTTTGTGATCGGAGATTGACGGTATCTCCGTACCCTGTCCTCCACGTGCCCCCTTACATCACACCCGGCGCACAACACACAACGCACCTATTAACAGTCCCATATACACCTATATGCCCCGTGTGTTCCTTCACGCCAAACCGTTTTTTTCTACCGTTGACATCCAGCCCAACCAGTGTCCGCAAGTCCGTACGATTCTTCAATCAACAGCAGCAGTAGTAGAGAGATAAAATTTCTGTGGTCACAAAACTACGCCACAAGTGCTACAGTAGTACATCATTGTTACGTACCAGGTATGAAGTGAGCACAGTTTTAGTAGACAATGCAATGCCATGCAGTACATCTGCTGTGGCGTAGCTTTGTGACCACATAGCTTTTATCTTCTTCTAGGATTGAAGAATCGACACGGACGGTCACTGGTTGTGCTGGATGTCGAGGGGTAGAAAGAACGGTTTGTATGTGAAGAGAACAACATGCCATTATATTGGATATGACAGGAACGGCATACATATTCTATGAAAGAGAGAAAACGAAGAGGAAACACAGAAAAATAAAAGCAGAGAAGAAAAAAAGGAAAACAAATCGAAAGAGAGAAACCAGAGAATAAGAGCAAAAACAAAAAACAAACTGTCTTGCCTCCCCGCAGGGGATGTATGTGGCAGGCACCTGAAAAAGTATGCGCGCTAAAGGAAAAAAAAACAAAAAAAAAACAAACACTATACTAATAAACAGAGCGAGTCTTCCTTTCTTCTATTGACACCATGGTAAGCCTTCAGCTTTTCCTACCGCAGTCCCGATTCGGGGATAAAACACTTGGAATTATAATAGAGTGGTTAGTCCCCAAATTGGGAATGCAGCATTGAAGGGATTAGAAATAAATCGTTCGTGCGGCGTGGGTGGATGGGATTACGAGGCTGTTTCGCTTGTTTTGTATTGTCTGACGCCGAGCGGCGGGGCACAGTCGACGAACGAAGGACGGCAGAGAGAGAGAAAGGGTAGCAAGGACCCAAGCGAACTATTACGGAGGACCATAGTAAATACCAGGTAGGACTCACGGTACACACACAAAAAAAAAAAAATACACTCACCTATTTTTACCAACAAAATTTGGTCCTGTTCACTATGTGGCCCCCGTATTAGTAGGTGGGGAGAACCTGGCTAAGCCATGACTCATACCACAAACTGCCGCCGCCGCTACCTGGAGGTATTTTGTGCTTCGGTTTGCCCGTTATTTTCCCTTGGTTTTTACTACTAGGGGGACCGTAGTAAATAGGACCAAATATTGCTAGTAAAAACAGGTAAATATACAGGTTTTTATGTATACCATAGGTCCTGTTAACTATGGACCCCCGTAATAGTCTCACTCTGTTTATAAGTAAAATGGTGTGCGTGTGTGTGTGTGTGTGTGTGTGTGTGTGTGTGTGTGTGTGTGTTTTTTTTCCCTGAAGCGCGCTTTTTTTCAAGTGTCTTGCCACATCCCCTGCGGAGAGCCACGGCAGTTTTTCTTTTCTTTTCTTCTTTCCCTTTCTCTCTTTCGATCTGTGTTTTCTTCTCTTCTCTTTTAGTTTTAGTTTTTCTTTGTTTTCTTTCGTTTTCTCTCCTTCATGCAATACGTATGTATGTCGTGCCTGTCATATCCAGTATGATATTGATATTGCACTGTTCTACTGCTGTGCTTTCTTTCTCCATGCATGGGTAACACTGTAGAGACTCTCTGCTGGCGTAGTTTTCTGACCACAGAACTTGTATCTCTGGCAGAGAAGCTATGAGGGGGGGTCCATAGTTAATAGGACCCATGGTGTACAAAAAAACCTACTTGGAAGTACATATTTACCTATTTTTCCTGACAATATTTGGTCTTATTTACTATGAATCCCCGTAATATTATGCTGATTCACGGAAGGATATTCGGTTTATAAAGGCCGGCGTCCCCGGTGGCTTCGTAGGTGGTCCGCGTGCCTATCAAGATCAATTTCGTGGGTTCAAGTCTCACCGAGTGCATGTTCGTAGGGACTTTTTCTAGCATAAAAAAATGAATAGCGGAAAGCGCGAGAGCGTGAGTTTAGCTGCATTCATTCGATGAAACTCGACGAGCAGTGGGAATGCTGAACCCTACGCGCGACAAAAAATAAAGGCATGTACCGGGGGGGGGAGAAGGGGCGGCACCTGTGATCACGGCTTGTCCAGAAGATCGCTGACGGTAAAATGTCCTACGAGTTATCGGCTGGAAAGTAAAAGCGATGATCAAAAGAAAAAAGAAAAAAGGAAAGGCGTATACGCTCTATTGATTGTCGGAAGGAATAAAATCTCTCCATGCTCTCTAGAGGATTGAAGAACCGGGACGGACACTGGTTGTGCTGGATGACGGGTAGAAAGTAGAAAGAACTGCTGTTTAATGAACACAACACGAGTAGCATGCATGCATGCATTTTATTTTTTTTTTCACTTTTTTTACTTTCCAGCCCACTCGTAGGAGGTTTTACTCTCGACGACCTCCTGGACAAGCCGTGGACACAGGTGTCGTCCCTTCTCCCCCCCCGGTACGTGCCTTTATTTTTTGTCGCGCACAGGGTTGTACTCGATATATTTATATTCTGTACCCACTGCTCGTCGATTTTCATCGAATGTAGCCAACTCACGCTTTCGCGCTTTCCGCTTATCATTTTTTTATGCAAGAAAAAGTCCCTATCTATGAGCATGCACTCGGTGATACTTGAACCCACGAAATTGATCTTGACAGGCACGCGGACCACCTACCAAGCCACGGGGACGCCGGCAGGATTAGGCATGTTCTACTTCCTATTAATAATCGGCCTAGATGCACACCATACAATATACCTGGTACCTGGCATACGAGTCTACGAACCCTTCACGAAGTAAGTCTCCTATTCCTGTAATAAACATTAAAATAGTATACCAGCGAGAAGGAAGGAACTGGCACGATTTATCGCATACCACCAATCAATGTCTGTCATGCTTCCTGTCTTCCTTCTATTTAACCAGATTATGAAATGTTGTTGTTTCTACCCGTCGACGTCCAGCACACAACCCGTGCCCGCGCCGATTCTTCAATCCTAGAGAGAATACAAGTTCTGTTGTCACAAAAATGTGAGTTCGACTTAATATTAAGTAGTTGACACTTGACTTTTGCAAGCTGTCTACCTATTTATAAAGGTAACCATTTATTTAGGTACCAGTCGACTGAGATCTCTCTCTGTTTTGGTTTTAAATTTCAGACTTACATTTAATATTGAATCTGTCTTACAGCAGTAGTAGTATATACATACCTTGTATGAGTTGAGTATTATTTCTAATATGTAGGTAGATGTCAGGTGGGATTTTTTCGGGGGGGGGGGGGGGGGGGGGGGGCGCGACTGTTGCTGCTAGCTGTGCTGTTGTTTTGTAGGTGTTGTTGTGACGTCCAGGTTGGAGGTGATATGGTTCGAGGTAACACTTAAATCAGGCATCAGAATTCCATGTTTCCTGTCTTGTCTTTTCTCCTCGTCTTCCTGTTCTTATAAAATTATGAAATACGCCAGCTGTGGGCTCGACTGATTAAATAGTTGATATACTCAACTTTGCAAGCTGCGCAATACGTCTCGTCTTGATTCCATTTTTACCGAATTTTACAAGTGTTTTTATAAATTTAAGAAAAATACGTCAGCTGTGAGTTCGACTGATTAAATAGTTGATACTCAACTTTGCAAGCTGCGTGATACGTCTCGTCTATATTCCATTTGTACCGAATTTTACTAGTGTTGTAATAAATCAAACACGTGTATTCTACACGTAATTCCTTGTCAAAGGTATGGGCCAGTGGCTCCCCTGGATGCTGCCCGGGTCAACAGGACAAATTTAAGTAATCATTCTGCGCACTGATACTATACAACCCGAACAAGGGAGAATGATATTACGTTGCAACATGTCGAAACCTGTTCACTTTACAAATAGTTCACACCTCGGATAACGTAACACTCGGATAACACTTATCTACGCTATGGGGCCTAACACAGGAAAAGTGGTAACGTACTAACAAAGCGTTAGCACTGCTGGAGGAGCGATCACGGTAACGCGGTAACACAGTGTTAACTGGAAACCCACGAACGTGCACGTGCCTCAACGTCATGTTGCTGCTCGTTCTCGTCCAGCTCTGGTACAGTAACATTGTATTATGCCCTGATCAGTCTTTGAACTAATGCCGTAGCACAGCAGTGTTAGGCTTTGACCAAACACGTCCGTTATCACTCTAACATGCCCAGATCGATATCCGCATATTTACTAACGCAATAACATGATGTTATTGTCGACGCAGCGTTAGACGTAACACAATGACATTATGTTACCCTTAGGAGGAGCGTTATACGTAACACCCTAACCTAACGTTACCATGTTCGCCAGCACTACTAACACATAACATTGTGTTACAGATAACACACTAACGTAACATAGCGCAATGGCCAGCACTACTAACACTTCGTTATCTGGACCCCCCATCTGCTTGCCTTGGGGTCGGATAACGTAACACTTAACGTACGTTAGATACGTTACAGTCTTAGCCGGTCCGTACGTGACATTATGGCAGGATGTTAGCCTGAGTGCGGAAGTCTCTGTAACATTATGTTACGGTGTTACCGTCAGTAAAGATCTGATGGTAACATTCCGTTACCATGTTACCACAAGAATCAATCCGGGTCTAACTTTATGTTACTGAGTTACCGTTGGCGCCGAAGTCGTTCTAACGTAATGTTACTACGTTGCCCTTTTGGATCTTCCCAAGATATAACATGTGTTACCTATTCTATGTTAGTGGTAAAGCGGGCGCGTGGGGAGAAACATAGCGTAGCCGTGTTATCCACTTTCGCCGACATCCCAGTAGGGGATACCTACAAAAATATCCCCGGGGGGGGAGGATAGCATGGCATCCCCGGTAAAAAAAACGCCTCCATATAGTAAAATCCCAAAACAGGGGATATTTAGGAGGGATCCCCGAAAAAACGCCTCATTTTTTTTCGGAAACCCCGCCAGTACGTTATCCATGTATAACACAACACGTTATCCATCTATAACGTGATCGGCACACTCGCACGTACGAGTTAACACGGCAGTAACATATTTTTGACCTTAGATTGGGGGTGTACGTTATCTACTAACTTGTGTCACTGCATGCATTGCATACGAGTTAACAACATTAACAGAATGCTATTAATAGTGTTTTATCGATCATACCTGGTATACAATCTCCGTTTGGTGTGTGTTATGTTGTTATGGTAGCAAGACTTCCGTAATACCCTCACATAACGTCGCTCGAAACGGACTGCTGCTGCGGCTGATACAGTAACATAATGTTACCGTTGTATTGACCATACGTATACGTCATCCCTCTAACGTGTGCTACGATAGGCCCTAGGAATTTCACTAACGCACTAACATAGCGTTATGTACGCGTTTATTTGGCCGTGTACGTCATCCGTCGAAAGGGTGTTACGGTAGCACGAAGAATCTCGCTGACACACTAGCATAACGTTACTCGCTACGGGCTGATGTCGCTAACACGGTAACACAATGTTAACGTTCAATTGACCATGTACGTTATCCCTTTAACGTGTGTTACGGTGACCACCAGGAATTCCGCAAACACGCTAACATAGTGTTACTCGCTATGGGCTGCATACCCTAACACCGAAACACATATACTGCGGTCAGTACGAGATCAAGGTAGCACTCTAACATAATGTTCCGCGATCGCCCGCCAATATCATAACACACTAACACTATGTTATCACAAAATCTAGAAAGTAGTTAACGCAGTAACGTAATGTTACGTTTTTTTTTTCGCTGACGCCCAACATTAACATAAAACGTTACGTGCTACGTTATCCGAGGTGTGAAATATTTATATTCAGGGCTTTTCGCGGGTCAGGTCAAATCTCACGGGTCGGGTCGGGTCGGGTCGGGTCAGCTGACCCGACCCGACCCGCGAGATTTTGAAAGCCTCTTGACCCGACCCGACCCGTGAGATTTGAAAATATCCTGACCAGACCCGACCCGACAGGCGAGATTTCAAAACTTCCTCACCCGACCCAACCCGACCCGCCACCTTCGGATTGACCCGTGAGACACGGGTTTCATGCGGGTCGGGTCACCTCGACCCGCACCCGCAAGCGAGACTATTTATCTTTACCCGCAGGTCCGACCTGTGGATCCGGCCCGCACTTCAAAAATAATTTAATACCTGGTACCTGGTACTCATTTTTGTATCCACAAGCGATATGTGGCCTGGCTGTAGTGGGTACAAAAGGATGCGGGCATGCGTATATGGATTTGGCAGTGTTTTAATGTTTGAATAATATACCAAAGGAGTATTATTGAGTATTTGTACGAGAAAAGCCTTTGGGTAAGAGAGCGGGAAGCGTTTTGAGTGTCGGATCCGCGGGCCGGATGCGCGGGTCCGACCCGCGGTTCAGCAGAAAAGAACTCGCGGGTCACGCTGGCCCGACCCGCGAGTGACCTGTTTCTCGCGGGTCGTGACCTGACCCGACCCGTGAGCTTTCATCACCTCTTGACCCGACCCGACCCGACCCGAGATTCGAAGAACTCTTGACCCGACCCGACCCGACCCGTGAGATGTGAAAACCTCTTGACCCGACCCGACCCGACCCGTGAGATTTTGAACACCCCGTGACCCGACCCGGGGGTCGGGTCATGACCCGCGAAAAGCCCTGATTTTTTATCGAGTGTTGTTGAGTTTTAGTATGGTATGGTTCTAAATGTGAGTGATTCTTCCGGGGATGAGCTGCTGCTGTTGTTCTTGCTGCTGCTGCTTTTTTATGCCTATTACGGGGGACCATAGTAAATAGGACCAAATATTGTGAGTAAAAACACGTAAATATAAAGGTTTTTATGTATACCATAGGTCCTATTAACTATGGACCCCCGCAATAGCTATTACTTGATATGGCTCTTTGTGTAGATTCCAAAGTAGTGTACACGAGGTATGTATGTGTCAAGATACGTCGAAGATCTACCAGGTATGTCAGGTCATACTGGTGGAACCTTTTTCGAAGAATTTTCCAGCAAGAAGTTATATATGGTTCAGAGGCATGTCTACTTTTTTATAAACAGTTTTCAGCAGCAAGAAATTATTTTGGTTCAGACACGTGTTTTTTTTTTAATCTATTTTGCTTGCGGCACCTGAGCGAAAGGCTCACCCACCAGTGGTACTCGTAATAGCTCGATTCTGCTGCGGCAGCGGGGACGACGGGTTCAATTGACACGCGACACGTGTTGGCGCCCATGGTATCAAGAAGCCGGTTCTGCTGCTGTTGTTGCAACGAGAGCGACGAGTTAAATTGACGCACAACACGTGTTTCTAAACGTGTTCTAACTAAACGTGAGCCTGAGCTTCTCAGTATTTTTACCAATCCGCCGGAGAACGAAAGGATAATTATTTATTTTCCGAATTCGGGGAGACGAAAAAGGAGAGGTTTGTATTATTCATAGAAGGATAACTATTTATTTTCTGAATCCGGGGAGACGAAATGAGTACGTACAAGGATGTTCATATTGAATTCTCGTGCTATTCCTATAGGCGAGAAAACACACACACATGCATTAAACGACCTACAGTAGTAATGCCAGTAATAACTATTGATACGGGGGTCCATAGTAAATAGGACCTACGGTACCCACAAAAATCTATATATTTCCCTAGTTTTACCAACAATTTTGGGTCCTATTTACTATGGCCCCTCGTAATAATACGTAACGATGTACCACAATCTATTTAGTATACATACCTTCACAATCCACGTAACTTGTAGAGTTTGGGAAATCAAACATGGTAGTTTCGGGAACACCGATGCCTGATTTAGTTTCCACCTCGAGCCATATCAAGTAAAAGGCAGTAGGCATCAAAGCAGCAGCAGCAGCAATAACAGCAGCAGCTCATCCCCGGAGGAATTGCTCACATTTTTTTTATTTTCATCACTCGTACGTCGGAGGTTTTACCCTCGACGATCTCCTGGACAAGCCGTGGTTACAGGTTTCGTCCCCTTCTCTCCCCCCTCGGTACGTGCCTTTAATTTTGGTCGCGCATAGGGTTCATTCAGCATTCCCACTGCTCGTCGATTTTCATGGAATGTAGCTAACTCATACGCTCTCGCGCTTTCCGCTCATCATTTTTTTATGCAAGAAAAAGTCCCTACGAGCATGCAGTCGGTGAGATTTGAACCCACGAAATTGATCTCGATAGGCACGCGGACCACCTACCAAGCCACCGGGGACGTTTAGAACCATACCATACTAAAACTCAGCAACACTCAATCAACTATTATTGTTACGGGGGGTCCATAGTTAACAGGACCTATGGTGTACATAAAAACCTATATATTTGCCTATTTTTACTAACAAAATTTGGTCCCGTTAACTATGGACCCCCGTAATAGTATTCGTACAAAAAAATGAGAAGGTTTCGACATGTTGGCAACATCATATCATTCTCCCTTTTTTGGGGGTTATACAGTATCAGTGCGCAGTATGATTATTGTAAATTGTCCTGTTGACCCGGGCAGCATCCAGGGGAGCCACAGGCCTATATCCTTGACAAGGAATTACATGTAGAATACGCGCGTTCGGCTTATAATAACACTTACTTGTAAAATTCGGTAAAAATGGAACATAGACGAGACTTGGGTATCAACTACTTGATAATCAGTCAAACTCACAGCTGGCGTATTTCATAATTTTATCACAATACTTGTAAAATTCGGTAAAAATGGAAAGTATACGAGACGTATTACGCAGCTTGCAAAGTTGAGTATCAACTACTTGATCAGTCGAACTCAAAGCTGACTTATTTCAAAATTTATAAAATACAAGGTTCCCCTCCGGGAGGTGCCGTATTAATGTATTAATAGGGGAGTGGTGCAAGAGCGAAATAATAATACTCGCATGAAACCCTGCACACTAGTTTAGAAGTAGCATTTGCACCCACCCATCATTTTAACGTGAATAACACACACACAACATATTTTTGAGTACAGACTGTATTATACTGCTGTTCGCGGAATTAGTGTGGGATCAATACTACAATAACAATATATAATAGGGTATCGGTAAGTGGAGATGTATTGATCCAGCCGACTCGCGGCGATTAATTCGTAAGTACATAAAAGTTGCGCGAGGTCGAGGTTGCGCCAAAGTACTTTGTGGCTGGCTGAGTAATAAGGTGCAGCATATACATACATACTGGTACTACAATATATATGTTCCCCCAAGACATATATTTCTGGGTGCTCAGGGTAATATCAAGGTTTCACAGATAAATAAATGCTCGAGAACAAATCGTAGTCCGAGTACTGAGAGTATCGGAGTACTGGCGGCAAAACTACTGCGAGTACTGAGAAGGCCCAAATACTGAGAGTAATGAGAGTGTGAGCAGTACCGAACCCCGAGAATACAGGTTGCTTAAAGTATGTACCCGCAGTAGTATCGAAACACGAAATAAATACTTGGGGGTGAAGGCAATATATGCGCAGTACAGAACCTCTCGAGATACTGAGAGCATTCGCAGTCATGCATAATATTATATCGAAATACTGGCAGACTGCTCTGAGAGCTTAAGTTTTGTCTCCAGCGAAAGTAGTTTGCTCCAACCAACTCCCACTCGTGTGGGACTATCTGGGTGTGTTTTGTGCCGAACGCTGGGCCTGAGACTTGTCGACACGGTGCACAGACGGTTGAAGTATACTTCATACTCGAAGTATACTGGGCATATTGAGGGTATTTCATGTCTGCGAGTACTGAGTCTCGCAGAAGAAGCCGCAGCACGAGCACTACCAACGGATGAAATAAATACTGCTATAGAGTAGTACTTACTGGTATACTTGTAGTACCCGCGGTACAGATCCCCGAGATTCTTGAAGCACAACAGGCGGTATCCATGCCAGCAGCAGTAGCGAACCCCGCATTAGTGCGAGCCCGAAGAAAGTATACGCAGTAGTATCTACAGAAGAACCTCAAAATACTGCGAATATTAGCAGTATCGGTATCTCGAGTACAAAACCCCCGAAATACTGCGAGTGAGTGTACGAAGTACCTATGGTAATAGCAGCAGTATTTTCTCGAACATACTTTGCTTTACTCCCAAGTATTCGGAGTAGCTGTGAAATGTTGAGGTATGAACGCACGCCACACGCAAGCGCGCCCAAACTCTTTAATTTGGGCTAAAAACACAAGCAACATGTACTCAATCATATTATACACGTTCAGAAAAGCAAGGTGTGGACGAATGTATTATTATTACTGCTGTAGTACTCTGTCATAGTCCTGGTACAAAAATAGTCAAAAGTGAAATTAAAAAAAAAAACGTGGATGGTGCAAGTCGAACCTCGGAAACGAAAATGTTATCCATCGCAGTATAAACGTATAGAACAGTAGTAGTGCTCTCGTACAACTGGCATGTCGTGTTTTTTATGCAATCTAAAACACTTTGCACGATCTCCTACAGCAGTAGAGTAGCTTGTACAGGTACGACTGCATATTCGGCAGTACTGCTGTAAAATGCAACGCGAGGAACGTAGGTGTACTGATCCCCTTTCAGCTGGCTCTGGGATCTATCAGTCAGCAATGTAGGACACACTGCAATCAGAACTACTGTATGTACTGCTGTAAGTATATTTTGTACGAAGGCTGATGTACGAATGAGCCGCAGTACGATCATCCATACGCGCAAGGTGTGCCCACTGCTGCTGCTGGGCAGCAGTGTTGGTTGTGGTGCTGTAGGAAGCTGGAGGCAAGGACGCTCTGTGCACTGCTGTGGTTATTGTTCTCTAGGCGGTGGTCCGTACTCCGTGCAACAACCCAAAAAAAATGTATGTCGTATGGGATAATTGTTATACGTCCCTATGCTGGGTTCATACGGATAAAAAAATATACCTGGTATATGGCAGACGATGGAATGCGGACGACAGGCTCCGACAGACACAACCAACCACAGCAACACTGCGCATATGGGTGTGTCGAACACGCACGGCGTGTGGGCGGCAGCGTTGGAACGATGGGATCTGTGCATGTTGTCTGTTGTGTGTTGTGTACCTGGTATATGCCTGTGAGCTGTGTGCTCACAGCTCATGAGAGCCGGGGGGAGAAAACAGAGAGCATGACAATGTACCGATACGTACGTACAACATAAGGCCTCTTGACTGAAACCAGGGAAAGCGTTTTATCCACTCCCGCCGGAAAAAAAAAAAATTAAACGCCTGCCACGCGCTTCAGAGCGCACGGATCGCGCCGAGACCTAGACCAATGTGTCCGGCAGGGCTTCCCGTGTCCGTGTACTTACGGTTTTGCCTAAAAGTGCTCGTGCGAAGAGAAAAATTGGCAAAAGTACGAAAAGTTGACAACTATACGTATACATACATCTATTAAAAAAAAAAAAAATGTCATCCGAGCTTTGGTTGATGTGAACACTTGCCAGGTACCAGGTTGTTGTTGTTGTTGTTTTCTTCACACTAAACCGTTCTTTCTACCCGTCGACATCCAGCACACGACCAGTGTCCGTGCCGATTCTTCAATCCTAGAGAATACAAGTTCTGTGGTCACAAAAGCTACGCCACATCAGAGATTTTTTTTTTTTTTTTTTTTTTTTTTATCCATCACTTTTACTTCCCAGCCCACTGGTAGGAGGTTTTACCCTCGACGATCTTCTGGACAAGCCGTGGTCACAGGTGTCGTCCCTTCTCCCCCCCGGTACGTGCCTTTATTTTTGTCGCGCATAGGGTTCAGCATTCCCACTGCTCGTCGATGTTCATCGAATGTAGCCAACTCACGCTTTCGCGCTTTCCGCTTATCAATTTTTTATGCAAGAAAAAGTCCCTATGAGCATGCACTCGGTGGGACTTGAACCCACGAAATTGATCTTGACAGGCACGCGGACCACCTACCAAGCCACCGGGGACGCCGGCACTACGTTGCCACGTATGCAATGCAATGCAATGCCATGTCATCATACTGCGTACGACAGGCATGACATACATCTTCCATGACCTAGAGAAATAAAAACGAAACAAAACAAAGACAATTCGAAAGAGAAAAAAAAAAAAAAAAGAAAGAAAAATATACCAGGTGTATGTGTATACTTCAGTATAGCAACAAACCATCGTACCCCTCGCAGGGGATCTGGCAGACACTTGAAAAGAAGGAGCTAGAAAAACAAAACAAAACAAAAAAAACAGGTACGTCGTATTTAATGAAGAAAATGTCAGCCGAGCTTTGGCTGATGTAAACACTCACCACCAGGAAGACAGCAGTATCAGAGTTGCACTCCGTCTGACTGAGAACCGGGTACCCGGTGGCGGGTAGCCGGAACCGTCGGAACCGGAATCGTCCCATTCCAACTCACGGAACCGCGGGTATTTGCACCTCGGGTACCCGGGTACCCGTCAGTTGTGGTATACGGAGCCCTCAAGACTGGGGTATGGGTTGATTTATGTATACACTGCTGTGCCCATAGACTCTCGTCTCTCGCCCCTGTCTGTCGCGGAGGGATTTGTCGCTTTAGTGAACTAAATTGATTTTAGCTACGCTCGCGAGGTACGGCCGGGTACGGTTGCCTCTCTAGGAAGCGGAGCAACCCTAGCTGCACGATCAAGCCGACTGCCAGCGCGCGCGCCGCTGGTTTTGACGATTCGATCACATGGACGTGTGTTGCAACTTCGTGAAACATGACACCAGGCGATATAGGACCCACCGCATCGCGTGAACCTTCCGCGAAACGAGTAACATAAAAAAAACAGTTAATAAATATAATAACGACACTCCTTTATTATTTTTTTTTGTTTCTGAATGTGGGTTGCTGTCACATGGTGGTTTAATTGATGCAAGCTAATAAGCTAATATATTCGAAGGATTTCCCGATGACTTCACCAGCGAAATAAGGGTGGAAGGAAAATGGTACCGATGATTGATCGCTTATATTATTTCAGCTCCCCTCTCCCCACCTCTCCACTCGATCCCACACAGAATATTTCACGTGCCATATTTTTTCAACATGGTTCATCGAGAGAGACGAAATGAAGTGTTGCCCTCCCACAGCCTTACCACGCTGCTGCTCACAGGCTAAAGGGGGAGTAAAGTAGTATATGGTAACCCGGGTACTCGGGTACCCGGGTACGGGTGTCCCGCTCAAAACCTAAAATGGGAGCAAAATAGTGTCTGGTAACCCGGGTACCCGGGTACCCGTGTCCGCCGGATCCCCGGTACCCGGTTCCGGTTCCGTCTGGAACGCCCCCCACCCGGTCGGGTACCCGGTTCTAATTTTGAGGCCGGGGTGTAACTCTAAGCAGTATGCAACACATGCTCTGCTAATAGGACCCAGCCCTGCAACTTCTGTTGTGCAGGTAGTCTGTTCACGTAGTAAACTGGAAATGATTTATTTCCGTCGGAAATCAATTCAAAATATGTCCGGTTGTGCCGGTCTAAACCAGTTTTATCCGGTTTCCGGTCAATCGGTTTTTAAACGGGAAAATAAAAAAACGTGTCTTTTGTTTCCAACACCGAATACTCGAACAAGCCTGCTGGGTTTCCAAAATCCTTGTTTTTTTTAAGGTGCCCTCTAGTCCCGAGAAAAAGACAAGACATATGCGTGCAATTTCCCCGCCTCTCTCTCAACCACTGCACTTCATAAACGGAGCATTTCCCTTTTCCGGTCGCATTTTTTTTTAATATACAATACCTGTGGTACATATAAATATATACCAGGTATCATGTATAAAACAGCGAAAAAAAAATACCAGGCAGAAAGAAAAAACGTTCCAGCCAGGAAGGACTTTCCACCCTGCTGTGTGGGAGAGCCCAAGTTGTAGTGCTATTCATATTAATATACTAGTCCGCACTTCACACGCGTTTTTGGAGTCTCCCAATCGACCTCGTTTCTTATCCACGTGTGGGCGTCGACCGCTGCCGTTTCTTACGTTGATGTTCCCTATCTGCGTAGTCGACCAGTTCCAGCTTTCGTTTTTTTCTTGCACCGAATTCCTTAATTTTCGACGACCGACGCTGCCTCTTCTTTATTTTGTTGTTTCCTCCTACCAGGTATTAATGGTAATATCTACACAGGCAGTCGACCAGTTTCAGCTGCATTTCTGTCACCGAATCCCTTAATTTTCGTGTACGGCCGAGCCTCGATTTCTTATTTTGCCTTATCCACCTGGTATTACGGGGGACCAGACATTGTAAATAGGACCAGATATTGTTAGTTGAAAAAGGGAAATGTAAAGGTTTTTGTGTACCTGGTATACCTACCATGGTCCCCCGTAATATTTGTTAACCCCTTTACTACTGCTGTAGGACTGCAGTCCCGATTTGGGGACAAACCGCTCAAATTCCAAGTGGTTTGTCCCCAAAATCGGGGGGCTGCAGTCCTACAGCAGCAAAGGGGTCAACAGCGAGCCTTGACCCTACAGGTACGTCGTATGAGCAGTCAGTCCCGACTCGGGACTCGGGAACAATCCACTCTACAGCAGCAGCAGTAATTCCACGTGCTTCGTCTCCAAAACGGAAATGACTGCAGTACCCACGAAAGAGCTAAACTACTGTATACGTCGTCGTCCCTTTTCATCTTAACTTCGTGTCGAGGGAACAGACCTCGTCGAGACAAAACGTACGTCACATCAACGAAAACACAGCAAAAGACCACACCCACACCCACGCACGGGCAAACAACCCAGGACCACCAACAGACAGACAACCGACCCACAGGAGCTTCGGAGACCGGCATTGCTACTGTTGACGCGTCAAGACCTAAGTACTATATTTAGTAGATGATAGCGGTCAGTCAAGACGACAAACCGCGGTCTCCGGTATAGCAGTGAATACCTGGTGGAGCTCGTGGTACTTGTAACAGCAGCAAGCAGCGCATCGCATATGACACGAGTAAATACTACCGCAGTACTTGCTGCTGTCTGTATTTAATACTTCAGCATTATGTCTGGTGCATGCAGTAAATAGATTTTTGAAGAAAAAGCCGGTCAATTCCAACTCACCGTTGAGTCTCTGTCGGGCACCAAAAGTACCAAGACGTCCCAGCCGTACGGCTCCAGCTGTGGGCACCGCTGTGCCCACCCTCCCTCTGGCGTGGAACGATCAACCACCGTGAAGCTGTAAGGCAATGCTCTCGGCTGGTTCGCCTACTGCTGCTCCGCGCCACTTCGGGATCGGAGAGCTTTGCAGACGGCAGCAGTGCAGCAGCAGTCGTGGTGTGTATGCGGATAAATTCCTGCCATTAAACAGCCGCGGTCCGCTGTAGTGATCGACGTGAGGTATCCAGGCAAGGATAAATGATCGCAAACACGCCTGCAGTTGTGGAGGCGGGTATGCCGTGACGCGCTCCTGCTCTCTGCCAACCCTTGCCTGAATCTTCACCTATCCACCCAAAAAGTCAGTCCACCCGACAGGAAAAATAGTCCCGAAGAGTGCATGCCTGTATCACGGTAATGGAACTCCATACTTCGGAGAAATAACTCACACGCGCGGGTGTGTTCACAGCAGTGGTCTGCAAGCAGCTCAGCAGTGTTCTCCAGGCGGCGCTATTAATAGGCGAGTGCTCAATGTGCATCCAACAGGAAGCAGGTTTCGGGCGAGTTGGACTCGAGGAATCAAAGGAGACGCGGCATGCATGCACTGGCGGCACCAATACAGCCGTATACTGGACACTATTTATTATTAAAAATTCCCAGCTGTGTGTGGGTTGTACGTATCATTCTTATTACTATTAATAATATTGAATGATACCTATCCCGAATGAATGTCGCAGCAGCAGCCAGTATCAGGTACAGAATATAAATACATCGAGTACAACCCTATATATGCGCGACAAAAAATAAAGGCACGTACCGGGGGGGGAAAGGGACGACACCTGTGACCACGGCTTGTCCAGAAGGTCGCTGATGAGGGTAAAACCTCCTACGAGTTAAAGGTTACTTGCGACACACTGGTTCAGCAGCAGGGGTATTTTGAGGTCACAGCAATCAATGGCGAAAGATACGAAAAATACGAAAATGAGTATGTATACCGCCAGATCCCAGATCATTTCGTGAGCCCCAAGACGCAAAATAATTAGTTCACTCTACACTGTCTATATCCAGTACGAATTAATTAAATTGATCACGACCTCTGCCGACACGGACAAAAG
Source organism: Macrocystis pyrifera (assembly GCA_031763025.1). NCBI lineage: Eukaryota > Phaeophyceae > Laminariales > Laminariaceae > Macrocystis > Macrocystis pyrifera. The sequence goes on along the minus strand of JASSKH010000002.1, from coordinate 3,013,420 downwards.
AGGGGTGCACCCAGCCGCGTTTGTTTCTCGCCCGTTTCTGGTCGGCTTCGGGCGCGGGTTTGGGCCAGTGTCAGGGTTTTTTTTTGGGTCCAAGCCCCCACCTTGATCCCACCAAGAAAAAAACTATTATACCTATACAGCAGCGGCAGTAGTAGTACTAGTAGTAGTAGTAGTAGTAGTAGTAAGTAGTAGTAGCAAATATCTCAGGATACAGCAGAAAAAGTATTTCACCCTTCCTTGGCAGACATCCACACTTTACTTCTCGCCTTGACATATAGTATTATACCTGTACAGCAAGCAGTGTTCGTACTGACACCAATTTACAACACTACACTACTATTACGGGGGACCATACATAGTAAATAGGACCAATTATTTTACGGGAGTCTATAGTTAACAGGACTTATGGCATACATAAAAACCTATATATTTAGGTATTTTTACTAACAAAATATGGTCCTGTTAACTATGGACCCCCGTAATAGTAAACATGTGGAAATATATGGGTGTTTGTGTGTACCGGCGCAGGTCCTATTAACTATGCCCCCCCGTGATGATAGGTATTGGTATGGAACACTCGGCCCTGTTGTTATATTAGTATGGTTGTTTTCTCCTCATATTAGACATTAAACCGTCGTTCTTTCTACCCATTTCTAGGGTGAAGAATCAGCACGGACACTGGGCTTGCTGGATGTCAACGAGTAGAAGAACGGTTTAATGTGAAGAACACACACAAACACACACACATCGACATCCAGCACAACCAGTGATGCCCCTGCCGATTCTTCAATAATGCTAGAGAAATAAATGCAGAGCTCTGTGGTCACAAAGCTACGCCACACAGAAATACCACAGCAGCACGTATGCAATGCAATGCCAATGTCATCATACGGGATACGACAGGCACGACATACATCTTCCATGACATAGAGAAACGGATCGAAATAAAGAGAAAAGCAAAAACAAAAACAAAAGCAAAGAAGACAATCCGAAAGAAGAGAGAAGAAGAAACGAGGCAAAAAAGAAACAGACCATCGTGCCCCCGCCGCAGGGGATCTGGCACAGACACTTAATTGAAAAGAACGAGCTGTGGCCCTACATGTTAACCCCAAAAAAGGCGGGGAAGTGGTACCGGGGGATCCTGGAAGCAGCCGAACGGTTCATGGTGAGGTGCCACGAGGCTGAGGCTGAGCTGAGTAGGCAGCGCCGCGCATCCGCCGTGGGTGGTGTCCAAGGGAATGGGGGGAGGAGGAGAGCAACAAGAGGAGTAGCAGAAACCCGACCAAGGGAATGCGGAGAGGGGGGGGAAGAGGAGTAGAAGGGAAACTGCAGTCACTACGAAAGTAGGAAGGAGATGGCAGATATAGGGTAGCCAGGTACCGGGCAGACTATTAATAATAGTAGAACATGCAAGCCTTTACTACTCGTACCACCAACTGGTGCAGCTGGTCCGAACGTGGTTTTCCTTTATTAGAGATGATATTTGTCAGTGGTCATCATAGTCGTTACTCGATAACACTTACGTTATCTGGTATACATTTACGCAATTGATTTCTAGGTACAGCAGACAGTTTTCCAGTCTGTGCGATATAGTTTGAATATTACAGCAGTACCAGGTATACAGCAATATATCTACTGCTGTACACTCATACGCAGAAGAAGTCACAATAATAAGTAGTACGTGCTATTGGTATAGAATGAGAAGAGTGTCTGCAGTATCCCTCCGGGACCGGTAGCATAGGTTTAGTTCTTGTTGAAGTAACAACATAAGCTACAAAGGGGTCATGGGTATGTACCCCAAGATGTATTGATTTTTGAAGTAAAACTGAGGGTCTCCGTGTTGTTTTATTTTGAACGAAATACAAGGGTATTTCTCGCTTTTGGTGTTTTGTCTTTAAACGACGTATGAGGGTCGTCCGTTGTTGCGAGCTGCGAGCGCACACGCGCCCCGCCCCCCTTTGAGCTCACTCTACTTTTGCTCACCATCATCAGCTTCCAGCTGAGCAAATTAATCAATATAGGCCAGGAGTCGCCAAAACATCCTCTTCTTCTCTTCTGTTGAAGCTTCACGTACAAGTCGCCTGACAGTGACTACGTGTTTGCCTCAAACATAGACTGTGTATTGACCGGTCATCGGCAATCGAGTCTAGGCGTACACACCAGCTACGAGCTGGTATACACGCCAATCGCCATAGGTTTCTTGATCTTGAAAAAAGTCCAGTCCTCCTCCTGCTGTATAGCGAGCCAGTGGCAGTTCAGGGTGGCGGTCTTCCTGTTGTTGTTTTTTTTTTTTTTTGCTTCATTTTATTTTCCTCTTTTTTTTTGTGCTGACCCTATGTGATTTTTCTTTTCTTTTCTTTCTCTTCCTTTCTCCGATTGATATAAGCCTTACTGAAGGAGTCGCCGTGTGGCGTGGGTGGATGATGACGAGCCTGCTTTGCTTGTTTCGTATTGTTTGACGCCGAGGGGCCGGGTATAGTTGACGAACGCTGGACGAAGGTGGCAGACAGGCGGGTAGCAAGGTACCAGGCGGGCCAGCACAGGGAGACCCTGGCTGTGCTACTCGTACCATAAACTGCTGCCGCTACCTGGAGGATGCGTTGTGCTTTTTATTTGGTTTGCCCGTTTTTTCCCCCCTGTGGTTCTTAGTCTTCTCACTCTGCTGACGACTATCTAATAGTGGTGTTTTCTTCTTCTTCCTTTTTTTTCTATTAATAGCTCCTTTTCAAGTGTCTGCCAGATCCCCTGCGGGAGGGGCACGATGGTTTGTTGCTATATATAGATATACCAGGTATATATTTATTACTTTTTCCTTCTTTCTTTTTCTCTTTCGAATTTTGTCTTTGTTTGTTTGTTTGTTTTCTCTTTGGTTCGTTTCGTTTCTAGGTCATGGAATGGGTATAGTATGTCGTGCCTGTCGTACGCAGTATGATGACATGGCATTGCATTGCGTACCTGGCAACGTAGTATCTCTGCGGCGTAGCTTTGTGACCACAGAACTTGTATCTCTCTAGGATTGAAGAATCGGCACGGACACTGGTTGTGCTGGATGTCGACGGGTAGAAAGAACGGTTTAAAATTAGGTGGAAATGGAATATAGACGAGGCGTATTACGCAGCTTGCAAAGTTGAGTATCAACTATTTAATCAGTCGAACTCACAGCTGACGTATTTCAAAATTTATAAAATACAATGAATATGCTTCGAGTATCATACTTCGTACTACCTATACGCTCAGAAAAGCAAGGTGTGGACGAATGTATCATTATTAATAATGAATGAGGCGTGCGAAGCGCGCAAAAAGCGGGCGAGCCTTTTTTTTCTTGGAATTTTCCAGGAAAAAAAAAGCCTCTTCATAGCGGCTCGGATACGAGCGTGGGGTGCCTTGTTTTGAGTTTTTCTGTATGTGTGTGTGTGGGTGGGTGTGTGTGTGTGATTCAACATTTTCTTGGGCAACGTTTGACCACCGCCCTCGACGCACACCGCACCAATTCCAGTCCCGGCGGGCTCTGTGGACGCGCACACACAAAAGAGACCTCCTGGTGCTGGTGTTGTCTGTTGTGTACCTCAGGCATGTGCTCACACAGCTCGTGAGAGCTGGGGGGAGAAAACAGATAGCATGTATGTATGTGTACCGATACGTACGTACAAAATAAGGCCTCTCGTACTGAAACCAGGGAATTCGTCTTATCCACTCCCGCCGGAAAAAAAAACTTTGGGCGCCCGTCACGTGCTCCAGAGTGCACGGATCGCACCGAGACCTCGACCAATGTGTCCGGCCGGGCTTCCTGTGTCCGAGCATTTGGTGTTGTGCCGAAAAGTGCTTTGTACGAAGAGAAAGGTTGGCTAAAGTACGAAAATTTGACAATTATACGTATACATACCAAACTTTTTGGCCATTATTATGTATACTATTAATAACATGTATATTATAACCGTTCATCTTCCCTACAGCAGTGCAGTAATGGCTGCCGTGTTGTGCAAGGTTAGAAAGAACAGTGTAATATGAAGAAAACAACAACAACAACAACAACATAAAAACATAAAAACATAAAAACAAAGGCATCGTAGATACTGCTGTATATAATATTTTCGTGAAAGGCCGAAATCAGGTGTACCTGGTCCGTTTGAGCCAAAATCAAGTGCATTCTAAAACCAGGTAAAAAACGCGCGCCACGAGCGGTGGGTGTCATGTCCATGACAATCCGGTAAAAAAAGAATGCGCTTAAAGCATTAACCGTGCCACATGGCCTCCAAAATCTGAATTATTTTGATTTTTTCAGGGTGTAGGTACCACGGGCTCCACTTGGACCTGCAAAGAGTCACTATTAATATGCTTTGTTTGTTTCGCCACGGCGGGAGCGCCAAGAATATTTACGCTGGCGCGCCCTCTCCCCGTTGACAGCTTTAAAGCTTTTAGACCGTCCTCGCGGAACTGCCTGCTCGGCACGAAATTATCTTGCCGTACCAAACCTGAGACCACCTCGACGCAGGGTGGTGCAGACGAAACGCCACGTGTCCATGGTGCTGTAAAGACTACTGTGAACATAGAAAACAGCAGAGTATACTAGTGTTGGACATCGAAACCAGGAACGTTTCGGTACGATAAGGCCAAAATAACTCCGATAACGATAACGATAACGATACTTTTATCGTTATCGTACCGATAATCCGGAAAAGTCGATAACGATAACGATAACGATAATGGAGGCGAAAACCGGCGCAAAAGGCCCTGTGTTATGAGGCTTAGATTGGGTAGGCAATTGGTTAACCTTTTACCTTTAGCCCAACGAACTAAGACCTTAACAAATGGCGACGACGGCGGAACATGGGTAGTTGGTCGTGAGTTCGAATCTCACGTCCACCATGAAAACGCTTTTTAAAGAAAAGTGAATTTCCTCATGTCAAGAACCTGAAAAAATACTTCTGGATCCCCAGAAATTGGAACCGCGTGTTGGTGTCACGCGTCGACCCGTATATCCGGTCCGTTCCAGGGGGGGGGAGAGTGTTATGAGGCTTAGATTGGTTAGGCGATTGGTTAACCTTTTACCTTTAGCCCAACGGACGAAGACCTTAACACCTGTTTCACTATTTTTGGGGTCGCGTCATCACCACGAGGACCCGTAATACAAGTGAATACAACACTTACGGAGGGTTCCCAGGATCAACGTATCCCAGGTTGTTGTTCTCACATTAACTCATCGCCACAATACAAATGCAGAAAATAAGCTCCCATAACTCTGGAGTGGAAGAAACACCTCGGTAAAAATAAAACTACCAGAGAATAGTACACATAATAACTGAAGCACATGTACACCTCAGACAAAAATAAAAGTGAGGTCCGCGCACGTACGTGTACAAGTCGCCACAGAAACCGAGAAAACCACCTACTACCCAGAAGATATGGACAGGATGGAAAAAAAACTCGACGTCGAAAAATCGAAATCAAACTCGGGGAAAAAAAAAACACAAAAATCGAAAAGGGACGAGAGATAAAAAAAAGTTCAATTCAGGCCAGAAAGCAAGAAATCAAGAAAGGAAACACGAGAGAATGCGCATGTTTTCGCAGATTTCAGGGTGTAGAACAGAGATAAGAACAAAAAGACAAACATACGTACTCCGCTACGAAGAACACCAGGGAAGCAAAAAGGAGACGAATAGACAAAAAGCGAAAAGAAAGACAGGTATTGGCTACCAGGTATACCGGGTATTGTGTATTGTGTACCATGTACATTGAACAAAGAAAAAATACGCTTGATCAGGTTTATTATGCGGTATTATTATTGCGGGGGACCAAAGTGAATAGGACCTACGGCAAACACAAAACCTACACATTTCCCTATTTTTACTAACAATATGTTGGTCCTATTTACTATGCCCCCCCGTAATAGTAGAAGATATGTAGCTGTTAAGTACCAGGGCGCAACGACAACCACAGCTCAACACAAAATGTATATAATGCTGCACAATTGTTATGACACCGCTTTGTATGAGGTTGAAAGCCCGGTAACTACCTGTGGGGTTCAGTCACTGGGATCGTATTTGTAGTACTTGGAAGGCGTATCTTAGATGGAAAACCAGGGGTTTTCCAGAGGCGCACGAGCTTGGTTTCAGTCTCCGCGTGCACGAAAGGAATAAAACTGCTCTTCTTCTGTAGCTAAGCAAACAACACATGTGAGTACAACGTTTACCGACTTAAAAGGCAGACCTGTCCAGGGATACAAAGTGTCCCGCAAGCTTGATCTTAACAAGTGGCGTCTTCGGCTTAGGACTTTCCGCTTTTTTGTCGGTTTGCGTTGTTTGTTACTGTTTTTTTTTGTTTGCTTTCCTATTGTTGTTGAGAAAGTTTGTTCCGGCCACTGCACGATGGAGACTCAAGAGGTGGAGGGTCTGCTTCCCCTCACGGTGGCCGAGCCACTGAGGCCCAGGGCCCCTCAGTGCCCCACCGCCCAAGGCCCGTCGATGTGGATCGAGCGCCTTGTACAACAGACCAACAAGTGGAGCACGAGTCTAGGCAGGAGCCCCATCAGAACGACGTGGATCGAGCGCCTTGTACAACAAACCATGAGGAGAAAGAGCTTCGACCGGAGCCCCCTGACGGGGCCCGAGCAGCCTCCGCCAGACGGACCTCATCCAAGACCCCTTCTGTGCCCCGCTCGGCTGAGCGAGCTCTGCCACCCAAGACAACTGGACGCCCCCGCTCCTTAGAACGCGTGACCCGCGCCACCAGCCAGGCCTTGGGTCTTGCAGCATTGTCTCCTCACTCGTGCCCTCTGCTGTCCAAGCCACCTGGAAGGCCCCGCTCCGCTGAGCGCGTACCCAGCCAGCCCGTGGAGCCAGCTGCGTCTGCTCCGGGCCGGAGCACGTCGGACCAACCTGGACGCAGCGATCTGCAGGCATCCCAGTTGCGCTCTGCGCCGCTGGATCTACCTGCTTCTGGGCCAGATGAGAGAGTATTTGAGACTGTTTTTTTCGCCTCGCATTCCACTGTTGTCCGACTCTGCTCGTACTCGTAGGATGACCACGCGTGATGTTGCCACTCCTGTTTTTTTTTTTTTTTTTCCGTTCCGCGGCCACACGATGGCACACTGGATTTCGTTGTTGAGCCTGCTTCCCGCGCTGCTCTATTAGGAGCTACAAACAGATATCCTGGAAATTACAGTGCTGGTTCGATGCTGCTGATAGAGGGAGCACCACGGCCGCTCGCGAATTTTTTCCCGCTCCTCGCCCACAAGATGGCACACTGGATTTCAGTATTGCGTCCTTTTCGCCCGCTGCTGTAACCACCCAAGCCGATTCCGCTGGAAATTCCACTACTGCTGCGAATTCTAATACTGGTGTTTGAGGGGACGGTTCTTTTGATAGGCCCCCAGTCCCGCTGTTCCCGCTGCTGTAGCTACCCGTGACGATTCTACTGCGAGCTCTCGTCCTGATGCGAGTTTTAATAATGCTGTTAGCGAGGACGATGCTTTTGATAGGCCCCCCAGTACCGGAGTGCCCGCTACTGTGGCTATCCGCGACGTTTCTGCTGAGAATTCTCGCCCTGATGCGAGTTTTAATACAGCTATTAGTGAGGACGATGCTTTTGATAGGCCCCCCAGTACCGGAGTGCCCGCTACTGTGGCTACCCGCGACGTTTCTGCTGAGAATTCTCGCCCTGATGCGAGTTTTAATACTGCTGCTCGAGTGGATGGTGTTTTTGATAGGCCCTCCAGTACCGACGTGCCCACTGCTGTAGCTACCCGCGGCGATCCGGTTGAGCATTCTCGTTCCGATGCGAGGTGCGGCATCCCTCGCGTGCGAGCAGAAAGGCGCCCCTCGTTCTTGGGGGGGTTTTGGCGAATCGGCCCCTCTGGAGACTTCGACGAGTGTGCGCCTGAGCGTCCATTTTTTTTTCGAGAAAATGAGTCTACTTGCTCCCTCGCAGTTTGGGCCTGCGTGGTCCCCCCCTCAGTGATGCAACATGCGGTACTATTGGGACGTGACAGCTGGATGCGCTTTAATAGCCGCTCCTACCGCTCTCTGCCACCTCGGCCGTCTGATCGACGCGTTTTTGGCGAGCTGGAGTTAGTTCACCACGCCCCGACAGGCATGTCCGTGTACGCCATCGACTCCGCCGCTTCGGGTGGAGGCTTCCATCTACGCTACGAGGGCGCGGCAGGCGTCACCTTGTCCGACGATCCCCAGCTTCTTGCTGTTAACTTGGTTCGAAGAGATGGCTCCCCGGCCCTCACTGGACACTACTTGGTCGACATGATGCCCCAGCCCGACCTACCCTCGGTCGAGGAGCACTTCGTCTCCTCCGGACGACAAATTCTTCCCCTCGTTGGAGTGGCGGCTCTCGAGCCGGGGGATGTCCTCGGCGTCGCCCACGCCCCACTACTGAGCGTTTCCGCTGGACGTTTTGCAGCAGGACAACCGAGCCCCCAGCCCTCCGTCCGGACTAGGTGAGGTGTGTCCGGTTTCAGCAGTTACTGCCCCCCCCCTCGCAGCTCCTCTATTAGGAGTAGGAACGGTGCTCCGTCTCGAAAGGGATGCGTGGTCAATGGTCAAATGACTAAGGCAAGCAACAAATGAGTACGCCCCCCCCCCCCCGCCCCCTCGCAGCTCCAGCCTGCACTGCTTGAGCGTTTGACCTCAGAACAGCGCGCTTCGTTCCTGCGCGTCTGGGCACGCTTGCCGACACATCTGCGGGAGGTGGCTTTTGATCTCCACGGCACAGGCTGGACTCCGGCGGTCATTGCACAGCTGAGGGACGTTCTCTACGAATTTCCTGGCGTTTTCTCGAAGTCCAAGTCGGATTTGGGTTCCTGCTCGTTGATGCCTTTCGTGATCTCGGTCCCGGAAGGAAGCGCTCCTGTCACGTCCAGGCCGCACCGCATCAACCCCATCCTGGCCAAGGAAGTGGAGGCCACCTTGGATCAGTACCTAGCGGCAGGTCTGATCCAGCACTCGACTTCCCCGTACTCGAGCCCGCTGGTGGTCACCCCGAAGAAGTCTGGAGGCGTTCGGATATCCGTGAACTACAAAAAACTCAACCAGATCAGCAAACTCAGCCAGCTGTCTATCCCTCGCGTGGACCAAGTCCTCGACTCCCTGGGGAAGAGACGGGTGTTTTCCCCCTTCGATTTGGTCTCCTCGTTCCACCAGATTACCGCGCACAAGGACACCGTCCCTCATACGGCGTTCTGCACTCCCACGGGCCTTTACGAGTGGCTCGTCATGCCCCAAGGCAGCAGCGCTTCGCCCGGCTGGTTCGTCAAAGTGATTAACGAAGTCATTAAAGGCCTGGCACAAGTGGCGGCCTACCTTGATGATATGATCGTTTTTGACTCTGACCCGACGGCCCACGTCAAGACGATACGAGCCCTCTTTGAACGCCTGCCCAAACACGACCTCAAGCTCTCCCCCTCGAAGGCTCGCCTCGGCGCCACGGACGCCAATTTTCTGGGCCACTCTATTTCGGCCGCGGGTACAAGCCCTAATGCGGAAAAAGTTTCGGCCTTGCTGAAAATGCCTATGCCCAAGAAAAGCAGGTCCGCGCCCTGATGGGCGGCGTAGGATATTATCGCAAATTCCTGCCCGACCTGTCTACACGGATACGTCCTCTCACCGCCCTTCTCCGGAAGGGGTCAAGTATGTCTTCACGTCGGCTATGGAAGTTATCGTCCGCCAGATCCTCGCCGAGCTCGCGGCCCCACCGATTTTGGTCTTCCCTGACTGGGATGCCGTAGCCGACGGCTCCCGCCCCTTCCACGTGTACTGCGACGCCTGCATCGACGGTTTCGGTGCCGCGCTCGAACAAGAACTACCGGACGGCTCGGTACGGCCCATTGCTTATATCAGCCGCGCTACCCTCGATTCCGAAAGGCACTGGACACCGTTGGACCTGGAAGCTGGCAGCATTGTCTGGGCCATCAAACGACTCCGAGGTTACCTGTGGGGCACGAAGTTTCGAATATTTTCGGACCACAAAGCACTTGAGAGTATCGCCAAAGTAGGGGACCACAACGCGCGAGTCCAGAGGTGGCTCGAGTTCCTCACCGCGTTCGACTACACCCTCGAGTACCGCAAGGGCAGCGCCAACGGAAATGCTGACTTTCTCTCCCGCTTGCCAGAGCCCGCCACAGAACACGATCGCAGTGGATCTAGCTGCCTCAACCCCGTCGAGGACGGTGGTATCTTCCTCATCCGAGCCTGCGGGCTTCGCACTCGCTCTTCGCCGACCCCTGGTGTCGGTTTGGGTGGGCTGGTGTCCCGCAGTGAAAGTGCCGTCTTGGGTGGGCTACCTCTCGCCCCTTCGGATTTTCGCGATTTTCGCACACACGGGCCACGTATGAGGATTGACGACCTCTCTGCTCCTTCGGGGAGATTCGTCGCTCGTGTATCTGCCTCCGTCGCCACCGTCGACCGCCGTCCTGGCTTGGGGGATTTTTCACCCCCCGCCAACGCCGCTTTCGCTTCGGTTTTTGTCGTACCCTCCGGGGGCGATCAGGGCTCTGCAGAAGCCCCCGCTACAGCGACGATTGTCGCCCAGCGTGCTCCTCTCCCGACGAGAACGTTACAGGTCGAAGATTCCGTCGTGAGCACTGCTCCGGCCGCGTCTTCCCTCTCAGGCCAGGGCTCTGCAAAAGCCCCCGCTGCAGCGATGATTGTCGCCCAGCGCGCTCCTCCCCCGACGAGCACTTTACAGGTCGAAGATTCCGTCGTGAGCACTGCTCTGGCCGCGTCTTCCCTTTCAGGCCAGGGCTCTGCAAAAGCCCCCGCTGCAGCGACGATTGTCGCCCAGCGTGCTCCTCCCCCGACGAGCACTTTACAGGGAAAGTGTTCCGCCGTGATCACTGATCGGTCCGCGTCTACCCCATCGCCGCCTGGCAACCCGGCGCCTCCGAACATTTTGCCGTCTTCAGGCCGCATCTCATCGCGGACGCGCCGACGAACAGCCGCCGCCGCTGGCGCCGTGCCGCCTGCTGTTGATTATGGCTTCAGGCCCGGCGGAACCCTTAGACCATCAGCCCGGCGTGCTATCACCCCGCTGCGAGCCCTACGGCCGCGACCGCCCGCTCCCGTCGTTTTGGCCCCGACTCCTGCCGCCTCGTCCGTCCCGACGGTACCCATCCCGTCCGGCCGCGACCTCACCGAGCCCATGGGAACTCCTCTTTTACGACTTCCGCCGCCAACTGATGCACCTCCCGTCACCTCGACCGACTTGGACGCCCTCGGCGCAGCTGCCGAGTTTCAGTTCGGTGATTCCGCAGCGCGCTATTCGCACGCCGGCTGGGCTCGGGAACAACAGGCTGAGCCCGTGTGCAATGCCGCCATGCGCTACATTGCCCTTGGCCGACCGGACGTTTTGCCAGACGACTTTTTATCAGGTTTCCCTTCCCACCAGCGCCCTCCCTTTTCGGAAGTTGAAGAGCTGGCCACCAAAGGCCGCTTGCACACCACTGACGCGGGCATCGTTCTACTTGTCCGACAGCCGTCTCCCCCCCCTGCGTTGGATACGCCACGCCCGGTGGGCCGTACGGCCTGCTTATTGAACGACGAGCCTATTCGCATTTATGTTCCGCTGCTCCTGCGCCCCTGGGTCATGCAGGCTTGCCATTCTACGGCTTCCTGCCACCTAGGAACCGCGCGCACCCTACGTATGCTCGAACGTTTCTACTGGTGGATTGGCATGAGCATCTGCACCCGGTGGTGGCTACGCAACTACTTAAAGTGCCAGGCACGGAAAACGTCGCGGCAGACGGTCCGGTGGCCCTCCATCACGTTGCCCTTGCCAGAAGGGTCCGGCATCGCCGTCAGCATCGACTATTTTGGCCCCCTCCCCGTGACGCCTCGTGGTAATACCTACATCTTGCTTTTCACTGATCGTTTCAGCCGCCGAGCTGACATGTACGCCGTCACAGCGGCCGAGTTCACCGCTGAGGGCACGGCTAACATCCTCATCAACCGGTATATCCCTCTTTGGGGGTGCCCGCGCAGCATCCTCTCGGACAACGGCCTCCAGTTCTGCTCCAAGCTTTCGCACGCCGTATATCAGCTTCTCGGGGTTCGAAAAATTGCCACCAGCTCCTACCACCCAAACGGCAACGGTGGGGTGGAACGTGTAAACCACACGATGGCCCAGATGTTGGCAATGGTCGTCAACGAGCTCCAAAACAACTGGGATGAACAGCTCCCTCACGTCGAATTTGAGTACAACAATTCCGTCAGTGCCGCCACAGGTCTGGCTCCCAACGAGGTACATATGGGTCGGCTCCCACGCCTCCCACTCACGATTTTCGAACGTGCTGGAGTCGCCGGCCACCAGAGCTTGGCCCGCGACCACCTCCCCTACTGCGACTTGGCGACGGACCGCCAGCAGCGCGCGTACGAAATCGTTCGAGAACACCACGCCCTCACTGTCGCTCGCGTGAACCGCCGCAACTCCGCCCTCTCCGACGCTCTGCGTCCGGTCCCCAAATTTGACGTTGGTGGTTGGGTGTGGGTGTACGACACGGCGGCCACCATCCGCCAGGGCGTGAAACCAGACACGGACGCCAAGGTCCTCAAGGCCAAACTCTCACTCAACTGGACGGGCCCCTACAAAGTTCTCGCAGTTGGCCCCTGCTCCTCATCGGACACCCCGGATGGATCTCCTCTCGGAGCAAAGCTCCTGTATTTGGATCTTCCATCCGATATGCCCGGCGCCGAGGCTCGCCGGCGCGTATCTGTTCAACGCTGCAAGCCCTGTGCCAACCCCCACGACCGTGGCGACATGCCGAAGTATTTGCCGGCGGGGTTGACGCAATACGTGCTCAACTTTTTCTCCAAGATATCCCCTCCGTACCACGTCACCGAGGACGACGTTTCGACCCCTCTTGAAAGACTCGAAGTGGAAAAGATTACTGGACATCAATCGGTTAGAGGTCGAGGTAGCGTCATCGCGGTGATGTACAAGACACACTGGAAGGGACTATCCCGGCCATCCTGGGAACGGGAAATGGACCTTCAGCTTTTTCGCCACGCAATTTTGCGCTACTGGGCCGGCACTCCGAACCAACACCGGCCAAACCAACCGCCTGTATCGCCGAATGAGAATTGGCGCGGCACAACGGGAGCTTTCCCGGAGTAACGGCGAGCCGTTTCTAGCACCCGGCTATGGTTGCGTATCGCACGCCGATTGGCTCCGCCGATACAGCAACACTGTACTTCCCAACGGGGCCAACGTTTGGTACAAGGGCGACGATGGTCTGTGGTGGCTCGGGAAAATCAGCGCAACTACACCGACGGATGGAGTATATTTGGTTCGATTTTTTGACGACCCGGGACCAATCAAGCTTCGGCTTTCTCCGGCGCGCTACACGACTTCGACGAGAGCTGTACGAGGTTCTTGGTGTCTGCAAATTCACTTGGCTAGCGCGTTTACACGGGGGGTCCAGCGTAACGTAGATGAATCACGAGGTGCCGCCGTGGATAGCTGATTTTCGCTTCTTGACTGCACTCGTTATTTAGTTATTTTTTTGTCGTCTTCCTGGGCCCTGGGGGATGAATTTTTGTCTGCCCGATATGTTTTTCTGGTGTGTTTTTGTTTTTTTTGGACTGGGTTGGGCATGTGTTTTTGCGTAGTCTGTCCTGCCTACCCCCTCCGCTCAGTGTTGGGACTGGTCTGGGCACTCGGCCGCTCAATTGCGGCCCAGGACGCGCTTTCAGAGTTGTGGACTGGGTTTAGGTGGTTCTTGCCGTCTTCCGTGTTATTTTTCTTTTCGTTCCCGTACGCACTTTTCGCTTTTCCGTGCATCTTCCTCGCCCCCCCCCCCCGTGCGGGCGGTATGGCGATGGCTTTCATTGACGATTTCTTCCTGCCCCTTAAGGCTAGGTCTTCCCTTTGTTTTTTTTACGTACTTTGCCGGCTTCGTTGCCTCGCCGTTCAGAGGTGTGGGAGTGGGTTTTGAGGAGCCGCATCTTCGACTCATGTTCTAGTTCGTGGAATCGGGGTTTCCACGAGTTTCCCATAATTCTGCTTATATTCAGAGTGGGCTAGTGTTATGATACTGCTTTGTATGAGGTTGAAAGCCCGGTAACTACCTGGGTTCAGTCACTGGGATCGTATTTGTAGTACTTGGAAGGCGTATCTTAGATGGAAAACCAGGGGTTTTCCAGAGGCGCACGAGCTTGGTCTCAGTCTCCGCGTGCACGAAAGGAATAAAGCTGCTCTCCTTCTGTAGCTAAGCAAACAACACATGTGAGTACAACGTTTACCGACTTAAAAGGCAGACCTGTCCAGGGATACAAAGTGTCCCGCAAGCTTGATCTTAACACAATACTGTTCGGAAGAACTTGTATTTTTTTTTTTTTTCTTCATCACTATTACTTTCCAGCCCACTCGTAGGAGGTTTTACCCTCGACGATCTTCTGGACAAGCCGTGGTCACAGGTGTCGTCCCTTCTCCCCCCCCGGTACGTGCCTTTATTTGTCGCGCATAGGGTTCAGCATTCCCACTGCTCGACGATTTTCATCGAATGTAGCCAACATACGCTTTCGCGCTTTCCGCTTATCAATTTTTTATGCAAGAAAAAGTCCCTATGAGCATGCACTCGGTGAGACTTGAACCCACGAAATTGATCTTGACAGGCACGCGGACCACCTACCAAGCCACCGGGGACGCCGGTATATACGTACTCACGAACCCAACCGTTGCCGCCACAAAAAAAACAAAAAATCGCTTTTCCTTCCTGCCGAGCGCCTCCTGCGAGACTCCGTTTGACCATGCCAATCCGTGCGAACCGTCCGAAAACACGAGGGCATCGACAGTGTCATCTCCCAACCTATTCGCTTGCCGTGTCCCCTGTCCCCCGTGGGGGCGTTCGGCCTTTTATCGTTTTATCGTATCGTTATCGTTTATCGAATTATCGAAACTAATATCGAAATACCGAATTTTTTTCGGTTCGATAAATATATATATATATCGAACGATATATCCAAAGTTTCGGTACGATATCCAACACTAGAGTATACACACAATAACTAAGTAAGGCACATCGCACACCCCGAAAGAGAAAAAGGGAAACCAGCGTACGCATGTATGCATGTATATACGTACTTTTACGTACGACGTACGAGTACAGAGTTTATACGTCAATACAGAAGAATTTCAACCGAGGGAGGGCAGACGCATACGAAGAGAAAACACAGCAGTGTGCGCATGGCCTCTCTGATTGGTTCAAAGTTGGTCAAAATCAGTTGTGAAAGCTAGACAGAGTAGAAAAAATCAGGTATACCTTGGCTTTTTCGAGCCAAAATCAGTTACGTTGTCAGCCTTGATAATAGAAGGGCTCCAGGGGTGTTTTTCGTACTTGTTTTTAGCATGTAAGTGATTTGGCCGAAAAGTGGCGAGGTGTACCTGATTTTGGCTAAAACCCTAAAATATTTTTTTGTGTATCGTGGAGGACAGGGTACGTAGATACCGCAAATCTCCGATCACAAATGCCAACCATGAAGATACGTTAACCAACATCCAGTCTATGAGATCCGCCATCACTGACTGATGGACCTTCATAGTGATTGACGTTCGGGCCATGAAGTCCGAACGCGCCAGGCAGCAGGGAGAAAAGGGTCCTTCGGGAAAAGACCCGCACTCTCACAATTTCTATAAGTTCTCTCCTTGCGAGACGCGAGGGAGGCTTGTGGAGGCACCTCCTTGCCACATACCTGGTATCACGAAAAAACACTTGCACGTCAAGGCCTCGGCCAACCTCGTCCAAGACGAAGACAAGGCCGACACCTGCAACGGAGACACCCTCCATATTGTCGTCGACGAGTACTGACACTGATGGAAAAAAAAAAAAGAAGGAAAATGGGCAAGAAAAAAAGACAGCAAGTCGTACGCCGCAGAGGTAGCTTCGGAGGGCCGTAAAACTGTAGCGTCCGACCAGGGGGCGCCTTCCGGCCTCGCCTCGCCCAGCACCCCGCCCCCCACCCAGACCCTGGCTGCGACGCAGGGGAGGGGGACCCCAGCCACCCGCACCTCAGCTGCGCGCCCGGACCAGTCTATGTCGTCCAACAATTTCGCCACGATCCCGGAGGAAGACCAACTCCCCGACGGCGAATCGACGTCGGAAAACGACGAGGACGACGACCACCCCGGAAACGGGGAGGAAGAGGAGGGGGAAGCCAACAAGACACCCCAGATTTTGCGAAAGACAGCGAGCACCAGCTCGCCGGGGATGGAAGGAGCATGGGTGTGGGAGCACCTCCAGGAGCATGCCATAGCCGGAATGTCACCCCAGAAATGGGTTATCGACCTGGCGATGGGACGGTTTGGGGGAACTCCAGCCGATTACCCACAGTTGCAAGCCACCCTGGCGGACACTGTCCGAAATGGAGGCACTAAAGAAACAAGTGTCAGCTCTGCAATACTCGCGGGGCCGCGCTGGCAACAGCCGCGATGACAGGACGACTGGTCGGGACGGGGCTGAAAAATCGGCACGTCGCGACCGCTGGCTCAGTCGCGGGGGGAAAAAATGGCTCAAAACGCAAGGCGCCGTCTACCTCGACCAAACCTCCAGGCCGCCGGTCGGTCGACAACCCCTGCAACTACATAGAATAGGTTGCCACCAGCCCTCCTCGCATTCACGCCCCGACTGCCGATACGAGGAGTCGAAGAAGAAGACGGGGATGAAGGTGGTAAAGTCTGACGGATGACGGGGCCCATTCCGGGCCGCCTCACCTGGTAGTGGTTGTCAACCAAAGGGTTTCGTGGCGGGAATCGTAAAACTGTCAACAGACAATGTCGACGGATCTGCAGCCGTAGCTATGCAAGTAGCCCAGTTTGGTACGAGGGAAAAACGGAGTCGTACGATGACTGCCGAATCTCTGGCGATGAACAACTATAAGAAAGCAGATAATTCGAGACAAGCTAGAGCAGACCTAGGAGTACTAGACATAGAACCCCAGGTAGCTCAGCAGACCACCACAGCAAGAGCAATCAATGTGAAGAAACCAAGGCAGAGCCCAAGGAAGTACTAGGCGTTATAAACGCACGACTTCTTCGACAGCAGGAAGCAAGTGTGTAGCTAAAAGATAAGAGAAGCTGAATGGATGCATTTTTTCCCCTGTAGCACCACAAGCCTTGCATGTGTCCATGGTCTCAGAACATAACATGAAAGAACGGTCGACAGGTGCGACCAAGGCTCGAAGTGAGAGTCAGTTTGCTGTTTTCCATGCATCATCTTGAAGTGGGTATCCAAAATACCCCTCTGCTCTGAATGCCTCGTCAAAACGTGTACGCGCTCCAGCCAGAGTAAATCAGCGGCTTGTGGATGACATAACGGTCGACACAGCCTTCGATATTCCATGCTTTGCTGAAAAATTCGTGCGTCCTCACCCGACTTTGGATGAATAATCTGAAATTCGTCAGATCCCACCCCGCGCGATCAATTTGAATAGCGCCGATGGATCTCCGCTTAAGATAGTAGGATATATCCGCTTCCACCTCACGCTAGGAGACATTACCTTGCCCATAGAAGCCGGTGTGTTGCCTTCCTTAGGCCCAGATAAAGTGTTGCTCGACAATAGCATCATGGGAGCCTTTTTGGTGCTGTGCTTGATTAGTACAGGGCAGAAAAATCCTTCAAAACGTCTCAGATAAAAATAAAAGCAACGCATCGCTATGTTCGCCCCTCTCAAGAAAGACACTGACAGAGCACAATGAATGCTAAGTGGTACGACTGACTGGAGAAAATAGCCCGGTGCCTGTTTTCTGAGTATAAAATGCCGTATACCTCCCCAACACGCAATGGTAGTCGGAGTAGAAACAGCAAGCGCACCAGATGAATCAACGGCTGCGCTAATCGAACCGCTCATCGTGACATGCGATGACGCGCAATCAACGGACGTACTCGACGACGCTTTCCAGAGAATCGTACTGCTGTGGTAGCGCGCACGGTATGCCGACACGGTCATCCGTCAATAAAACCGTCACGGTTCAAATCGCAAACCCGTCCGGCAGGCACGTCCACCTGAAACGAAAAATGATTTTAGGTTTCTATCTCGCCAGGATTCCTTATACCCCAGGTAATGACACGCCCAAAATCGATCTTTTATGGATTCCACTGGAATCCATAAACTGGAATCCATAAAAGATCGATTTTGGGCGTGTCATTACCTGACGAACGTTGTCATAGGCCGCAGTCCGGTACGGGTACGTATCACCTGACGAACGTCGTCGTAGGACGTATATGTATCTGTTAAAGATCATCAAGATCGGAACAACAAACAGAAGCGTTTGCACGCCCACTTGTTTACTCTACTTTTGCTCATCATCATCATCAGCTTGTCTGCTGAGCTTAATAACTAATCAACCTTGGCCTGGAGTCGCCAACATCATAGTCTTTCTTCTATTTGAAAATTTCACGCGAGTCTGCCTGACAGCAACTCAAGCGTTTGCACTTCGATCAGTTCTGTGTCTTGACCGGTCATCGGCAAGCGAGACTTAGCGTGCACCACCTTCGAGCTGATGAACGCTACTTCACACCAATCTATAATAGGTTCGAGCCTCGAAACGCGTGCAGACGCAACCATCAGCCACGGGGTATTTCAGCGCTGCTACGACCACGTTCTCCCAAGAGCTCCAGTTCCTTATGGCTTCAGCGGGGCGGAGATTTCAATATCATAATAACGTGTGCTGTTGCCTGAGGAGCTTTCGACGACGAGTACTTCGTTGAAAACTACGTGAGTGCGTGCATCCAAGAGGACCTCACCCTACAGCATTATTTGTTGTAACTGTGATAGCGGTACCCAGAGATATTCACCACTGCGTTGAAGCTGGTTGGATCCCTTCATCCAGCTTCTGCTGCGGCATCTTTTCTTGAAGACGTGGACCACAAAATCTCGACCAAACGTCGAGTACTAACCTGCTGTACGCTGTTAAAAAGCAACCCCACAGACAATCCCAGTACTGCTGTGAGATTAGGGGCCCTGCCTGGCGTAGTCCACACCGTGGATAGTAAGCCTCGGAAGATTCCGAGCAACAGCTAAGTGGAACCAACTCCCACCAGCATTGCTGTCTGTTTAAAGGAGCTCTGACTTCCTACGTGCTTCTAGGGGACGGGACGGTTACTTTACCAAGGACCCCAAAGCAACGGTTATTTTTTTTATGGGGTAGCTGTTTGTTCGTGTCTGAGATCATCATCTACACCAACGATTCTACGCCTACAGCAGTAGGCTATCCATACGATTAGAAATTCGTTACTGCAGCATGGACGACACCAGCAGCAACAACCTCACCAATCCTATCAAGGGGCTAAGGAAGTTTGACGGACGGAACCCCAGCCTCTTTCGAGATTGGCACAAGAAAATTGCTGTGGTCCTCGGCGTTACACGACGATATATGGCAAACTTGATCAAAGGACGGGCCCGACCAACCGAAGAATCGGCAGCCACGGCACTAGGTGTGAAGCAACAAGCTCAGGACACTCTCCAGCAAAGCACAGCGTCCTTTGACAGAGCGAACGAGGACTTATACGCCATTCTGTTCTTGCTAACAGAGAAACCAGCAGCTAGTCTCGTACTGAAGCATGACCACCCAGACGGAATGAGCGGCAACGGGCAACAAGCTCTGGAGGAGCTTGTACAGAAGTACGACAAGGCTACAGATGAGGTCGTTCGGGCAGCCATAGACAAGCTGGTCAACACCGCCATGACACACAAACAACCAGGACCCCGACGAGTTTTTCATGGAAAAAACCCTCGCCCGCACCGAGCTAGCCAGGATGGGCGAGCCCATCACCGACCGGAGATTCAGGATATCTGCGTCCAAGGCTTCACATCTGACTACAAGGACATCAAGCTCATGGCGTATCGTGATCCTACCTTCGACATCGAACGGATGCAAAGTACGATGCGACACTTATACCTTGACGATCTTTCTCGCAACAGCGGAGCGAAGGGAAAAATCGCTGACCGAGGTGTCGCCATTTCGGCGGAAACATCCATCTAAACTACTGTGGAAAGGAAGGGCACCACGCTCGCACCTGCTGGAAGAAACGGGATGAAGCCAACAAATCTAACGGAACCAACGACAAGAAATATTTCGGGGGAACGACAGGAACCAAAGGAGCCGCTGGACAGAAGTGGTGTTCCGTCCACATAACCACTTCGCACAGCGATGCGGAATGCTATGAACAGGGTGCCCCTCGATCGGAACGATCGGGGGCTCACCTCGCTTCTGCTGCATCAGGTACAGGGTCCTCTCCAGCAAAGGACGACAAGAGGCCATCTTTTAAACTTCGACGATGATTTTGATCAGGGATTCGCCTTCTCAGGACTAACGACGGGAAATGGCGGCGGAATCTCAGCGTCCAACTCGGACAGGTGCATCATGCTAGTGGATAGTGGCGCATCGGATCACTTCGTGGACGACGAGCTGATCCCACGGCTGCGGCAATGCATGACAGAGTACGAGAAGCTGGACCAGCCGAAGCCCGTTGAAACCGCCGGTAACAAGAAGGTGTTCGCGACGGTAGCAGGCACCATCCGCGGGCACATCATCAACCATTCAGGTCAGCCTATCCCAGTTCGCATCTTCGTACTGATCGTTCCCGGAATGGGACGCTACCTCTTCTCCTACGCACGGGCAATGAAATCAGGGGTAAGCCCCATCCTCGAGACGGGGAACCCCCGCCTCCAGTTCGACACCACGACTTTTCTCCCTTTGAATCAACACCAGAAAGATGCGGGCATGTGCTCTTTCGAAGTGTCGCTGTGTGCCCTGGACGGCATAACCTACGGAACATCCAAGACGCGACCAACACCCTCGATGGGTCCGACGGCACTGCTAAGCGCCGATATCTGGCACAGACGATTGGGGCACATGAACCCCCGCAATATGGAGCTTCTTCGGAAGGTGGACGGCAATTGTGTCGACTACACCGGCACTGTGTCAGGCTGCGTTATCTGCGAAGTGTGCAAGAGCACGAAAAAGGCGCACCCGAAACAGGACAACCACAAGACTAACGGACCAATGGAACTGGTTTACACGGACCTTTTGGGACCCGTCACGCCAGCAGCAAGGGGAGGATTCAAGTACGTCAGCAAGTTTACTGATGATTACGCTCGCATGAAGGAAATCTTCCTTCTTAAGTCCAAGACGGAGGCCGCCCACTCGCTCCACCTTTACAGCAAAGCGGTGGCTGTTCCACTGGGGCTGCGCATTCAGCGGTTGAGGTGCGACAAGGGAGGGGAGTCCACTTCCAGAGAGTTCAAGGAGCTCTGCGTCAACTCCGGCATTACCATGGAATACACGGCCACAGCAACGCCTCAACAAAACGGCGTATCCGAGCGCGATGGCAAGACACTTGCAGCAATGAAAAAATGCCTCCTTAAGGACGGCAACTTCCCCCGCACCATGTGGGGTGAGCTATATTTTAAAGCAGTCCACCTGTGCAACAGGTCGCCACATTCGGCATTGAGAGGACAAACACCTTTTTTGAAGATGCACGGCAAAGAGACAGATCTATCGGGCTTGCAGGCTATCGGATCCAGGGCTTTTGTGCATATCGAGACTTACACGACGAAGCTCGGCGATAAAGCATGGGAAGGAAAGCTCTGTGGGTTTAGCCAAGACAACAGAGCCTACCGCATCTTCCACCCCGAAAAAGGGACTGTTGTGGAAAGCAGAAATGTCACTTTCTTGGAGACGCCACCATACTCCATGCCGCCCGTGGGAATCAACAAGGACTACGAAGATGACGTCTTCGATCTCACCTCCTCCCTGGATTTCTCGATTCTAGATTCACCGGAGAAAGAGCTGGAGCACCTCCGAGCGAAGATGAGGGGTATGCTACAAGAGAACGCGAAATCATTCCTGCACCAGGATACAACATCTCTACCAGAGTAGCATAGGTCATTCCGCGGGAGGAGCAGTCGCAAGAAGCTGGAGCCTCGCCCGAGATCGTACCTGCTGCATCAGCCGAAGAACCGGCTGCACAGCAGCCTAGGGTAACTCGAGCCAGTACGAGATCCAGTTCAAACACGGATGACACTTTCGACAGCTTACCCACCCCCAGCCAACTGCTCTACTTCGCCAAGGGAACACCACGGATCAAGACCATGGGCATGCGTGAGGATTTTGCTCACATCGACGGAAACCCCTTCCTGTCCTATAAGGCCTTTACATCTGCTACTTCAACCCCCGAAGACAAGCGGTTTTCGGAGGAGGAGAAACGAGTACTTCAAACTCCTCGTACGCATACTGATGCCAACAACTCACCAGAGCACATGGAATGGAAAGCGGCCATCAACAAAGAGATGGACAGCCTCAAGGAACATCAAGTCTACGAGCTGGTCCCAATCACCGGTGTGCCCAAGGACAACAAAATCATCGGATCCCGATTTGTCTTCAAGCAGAAGACGGAGGGCCGCTTCAGAGCTCGACTGGTCGTTCAAGGATACGTCCAAGAGCCGGGGATCGACTACGGTAAGTCATACGCACCCGTGTGCCGCGTCGGAAGCATTCGCACAATACTGGCAATCGTATGCGAACACGGATGGCCAGTATGGCAAGCTGGACGTGCAAGTGGCCTTTCTACAATCCAAGATCAAAGGCCCAGGGCATGCAGCAAGCCGGCGCAAGCACACATGACGGCAGCCAAGCATGTCCTGAGGTCCCTATTAATAAAAGGTCACCCTGATCTGCCCATCACATACAAGAAGGGGCAGTTTCGGCTGCATGGATTTACCGACGCTTCCTTCGCAGCAAATCCTGACACTCGCAAATCGACCACAGGTACGGTCTTTTTCCTGAGCGGAGGATCTATCAGCTTCGGATCCAAGACGCAATCAATCGTGGCACAGTCTACTGTCGAGTCCGAGCTCAATGCGCTTAGCTATGGATCTAAGGAGGCAGTGTACCTGTCGAACTTTCTTAACGAGTTTACGTTCGAGAACTTCAACTCCGTACCCATCCACTGCGACAGCACAGGAGCTCTCACAGTCGCAGGCAATTCTACTTACTCATCAAGGACAAAGCAAATCGCACTGCGCTTCTTCGTCATTAGGGAACTGGTTAACAACGGGAAGATCACACTTCACCACGTTCCAACCGGGAAAAAGCTCGCTGACTGCGAAACCAAGCATCTCGCGAAGGTCCAGTTGGAAAGCATACTCTACCAAATCAGGGATTTCTCCGGAAAAAGGAGTCTTCTGCGGAACACGTTTGGTTGACATATTATTTTCTCCAACGGGTGATGTCACGAAGCAATTAATACAAGATCGAGTTGAAAGAAGATCACGGTGGCGACACAAACCGAGATCGTAGGAAGACCAGCACCAACAACATAAAGGAGCTACACGGATAACCACACATAAAAACAACAACCTCTACACCATGTCCATGTCCGACAACCAGGAACGCGAGGGGGCACACACCAGGGATATTTCATCGGACGACGAAAGTACGACTACGCGAGACCAAGAACAGCGAACGTGCCTTTATGACAGGTTTCCCTTCCTCGAAGAGGAATATCCCGAAGAAGCGGAGAAGATAGCTGACTGGGCACTTGGCCAACACATCCAGGACTACCCGGACAAGTGTTTTAGCTCATTCGTATGGGACGTGGCGAAAGTAAGGAACATGACACCTTGTGGGACGGCCAGAGCTATTTTGGATTCATGGTCACGGCGTGGACTAAAGTCGGAACGCCGAGCTTAGACCGACTGAACGCCGTCAGGAAAATCATAGACAGCAACGTGCATTCCACCGGGATTGATAGAGAACGGGGAGCATGGAGGAGGTTTTACGAGAAAAAGACTAGGGAAACAGAAGACGAATGCCAACGCAGTTCAGTAAGGACTAATGATAGACTGGTTGAAGACCACGAGGAGTGCACCACTCGCCTGAAGCGCAAGCAGTCGGACGCGATCGAAGAGTGTGAGAAGGAAATGAGACGGACCTTGTACGAAGCAATCGCAAATCTTGCCGAGGACACAATAGGCAGTATCCGTACCACCGTGTCTCGCACTTTCAAGGCGGACATGGAAAGCATAATTAGAGAGCACCTAGCGAACACAAGAAACAACGTACACGAGGGGTGATGCCACTCTAAGATAATATGGCAGATTGCAGTCTTGTTTTAACTTTGAATAGCTGATACTGTGGATATATATATTTCTTTTTGAGCATGTAGCGCAAAAGTAACGTTACCTCAATACGAGGTCGTACTAATTGATTTGTTTGCCTGGGAGTACCAGCATGAAACGAGTTATCGTAACGTGAGGTCGTATTGGAGATATTACTTGACAGTAGCTATCATTTAGTCGTCACTGGATAACACGGAAAAAGAAAAGATTATTCCGTGTTATCCAGTGACGACTAAATGATAGCTACTGTCAAGTAATATCTCCAATACGACCTCACATTACGATAACTCGTTTCATGCTGGTACTCCCAGGCAAACAAATCAATTAGTACGACCTCGTATTGAGGTAACGTTACTTTTGCGCTACATGCTCAAAAAGAAATATATATATCCACAGTGTCAGCTATTCAAAGTTAAAACAAGACTGCAATCTGCCATATTATCTTAGAGTGGCATCACCCCTCGTGTACGTTGTTTCTTGTGTTCGCTAGGTGCTCTCTAATTATGCTTTCCATGTCCGCCTTGAAAGTGCGAGACACGGTGGTACGGATACTGCCTATTGTGTCCTCGGCAAGATTTGCGATTGCTTCGTACAAGGTCCGTCTCATTTCCTTCTCACACTCTTCGATCGCGTCCGACTGTTTGCGCTTCAGGCGAGTGGTGCACTCCTCGTGGTCTTCAACCAGTCTATCATTAGTCCTTACTGAACTGCGTTGGCATTCGTCTTCTGTTTCCCTAGTCTTTTTCTCGTAAAACCTCCTCCATGCTCCCCGTTCTCTATCAATCCCGGTGGAATGCACGTTGCTGTCTATGATTTTCCTGACGGCGTTCAGTCGGTCTAAGCTCGGCGTTCCGACTTTAGTCCACGCCGTGACCATGAATCCAAAATAGCTCTGGCCGTCCCACAAGGTGTCATGTTCCTTACTTTCGCCACGTCCCATACGAATGAGCTAAAACACTTGTCCGGGTAGTCCTGGATGTGTTGGCCAAGTGCCCAGTCAGCTATCTTCTCCGCTTCTTCGGGATATTCCTCTTCGAGGAAGGGAAACCTGTCATAAAGGCACGTTCGCTGTTCTTGGTCTCGCGTAGTCGTACTTTCGTCGTCCGATGAAATATCCCTGGTGTGTGCCCCCTCGCGTTCCTGGTTGTCGGACATGGACATGGTGTAGAGGTTGTTGTTTTTATGTGTGGTTATCCGCGTAGCTCCTTTATGTTGTTGGTGCTGGTCTTCCTACGATCTCGGTTTGTGTCGCCACCGTGATCTTCTTTCAACTCGATCTTGTATTAATTGCTTCGTGACATCACCCGTTGGAGAAAATAATATGTCAACCAAACGTGTTCCGCAGAAGACTCCTTTTTCCGGAGAAATCCCTGATTTGGTATAGTATGCTTTCGAATTGGACCTTTGCGAGATGCTTGGTTTCGCAGTCAGCGAGCTTTTTCCCGGTTGGAACATGGTGAAGTGTGATCTTCCCGTTGTTAACCAGTTCCCTAATGACGAAGAGGCGCAGTGCGATTTGCTTTGTCCTTGATGAGTAAGTAGAATTGCCTGCGACTGTGAGAGCTCCTGTGCTGTCGCAGTGGATGGGTACGGAGTTGAAGTTCTCGAACATAAACTCGTTAAGAACGTTCGACAGGTACACTGCCTCCTTAGATCCATAGCTAAGCGCATTGAGCTCGGACTCGACAGTAAACTGTGCCACGATTGATTGCGTCTTGGATCCGAGGCTGATAGGTCCTCCGCTCAGGAAAAAGATCGTACCAGTGGTCGATTTGCGAGTGTCAGGATTTGCTGCGAAGGAAGCGTCGGTAAATCCATGCAGCCGAAACTGCCCCTTCTTGTATGTGATGGGCAGATCAGGGTGACCTTTTATTAATAGGGACCTCAGGACATGCTTGGCTGCCGTCATGTGTGCTTGCGCCGGCTTGCTGCATGCCCTGGGCCTTTGATCTTGGATTGTAGAAAGGCCACTTGCACGTCCAGCTTGCCATACTGGCCATCCGTGTTCGCATGCGATTGCCAGTATTGTGCGAATGCTTCCGACGCGGCACACTGGTGCGTATGACTTACCGTAGTCGATCCCCGCCTCTTGGACGTATCCTTGAACGACCAGTCGAGCTTTGAAGCGGCCGTCTGTCTTCTGCTTGAAGACAAATCGGGATCCGATGATTTTGTTGTCCTTGGGCACGCCGGTGATTGGGACCAGCTCGTAGACTTGATGTTCCTTGAGGCTGTCCATCTCTTTGTTGATGACCGCTTTCCATTCCATGTGCTCTGGTGAGTTGTTGGCATCAGTATGCGTACGAGGAGTTTGAAGTACTCGTTTCTCCTCCTCCGAAAACCGCTTGTCTTCGGGGGGGTTGAAGTAGCAGATGTAACGGCCTTGAAGGACAGGAAGGGGTTTCCGTCGATGTGAGCAAAATCCTCACGCATGCCCATGGTCTTGATCCGAGCAGTTGGCTGGGGGTGAGTGAGCTGTCGAAAGTGTCATCCGTGTTTGGACTGGATCTCGTACTGGCTCGAGTTACCCTAGGCTGCTGGGCAGCCGGTTCTTCGGCTGATGCAGCAGGTACGATCTCGAGCGAGGCTCCAGCTTCTTGCGACTGTTCTCTCTGCGGGGATGACCTTGGCTCCTCTGGTAGAGATGATGTCTCCTGGTGCAGGAATGATTTCGCGTTCTCTTGTAGCATACCCCTCATCTTCGCTCGGAGGTGCTCCAGCTCTTTCTCCGGTGAATCTAGAATCGAGAAATCCAGGGAGGAGGTGAGATCGAAGACGTCATCTTCGTAGTCCTTGTTGATTCCCACGGGCGGCATGGAGTATGGTGGTGTCTCCAGGAACGTGACATTTCTGCTTTCCACAACAGTCCCTTTTTCGGGGTGGAAGATGCGGTAGGCTCTGCTGTCTTGGCTAAACCCACAGAGCTTTCCTTCCCATGCTTTATCGCCGAGCTTCGTCGTCTAAGTCTCGATATGCCCAGAGGCCCTGGATCCGATAGCCTGCAAGCCCGATAGATCTGTCTCTTTGCCGTGCATCTTCAAAAAAGGTGTTTGTCCTCTCAATGCCGAATGTTGCGACCTGTTGCACAGGTGGACTGCTGTAAAATATAGCTCACCCCACATGGTGCGGGGGAAGTTGCCGTCCTTAAGGAGGCATTTTGTCTTTGCTGCAAGTGTCCTCCCATCGCGCTCGGATACGCCGTTCTGTTGAGGCGTTGCTGTGGCCGTGTATTCCATGGTAATGCCGGAGTTGACGCAGAGCTCCTTGAACTCTCTGGAAGTGGACTCCCCTCCCTTATCGCATCTCAACCGCTGAATCCTCAGCCCCAGTGGAACAGCCACCGTTTTGCTGTAAAGGTAGAGCGAGTGGGCGGCCTCCGTCTTGGACTTAAGAAGGAAGATTTCCTTCATGCGAGCGTAATCATCAGGAAACTTGCTGACGTACTTGAATCCTCCCCTTGCTGCTGGCGTGACGGGTCCCAAAAGGTCCGTGTAAACCAGTTCCATTGGTCCGTTAGTCTTGTGGTTGTCCTTTTTCGGGTGCGCCTTTTTCGTGCTCTTGCACACTTCGCAGATAACGCAGCCTAGCTGACACAGTGCCGGTGTAGTCGACACAATTGCCGTCCACCTTCCGAAGAAGCTCCATATTGCGGGGGTTCATGTGCCCCAATCGTCTGTGCCAGATATCGGCGCTTAGCAGTGCCGTCGGACCCATCGAGGGTGTTGGTCGCGTCTTGGGTTTTCCGTAGGTTATGCCGTCCAGGGCACACAGCGACACTTCGAAAGAGCACATGCCCGCGTCTTTCTGGTGTTGATTCAAAGGGAGAAAAGTCGTGGTGTCGAACTGGAGGCGGGGGTTCCCCGTCTCGAGGATGGGGCTTACCCCTGATTTCATTGCCCGTGCGTAGGAGAAGAGGTGGCGTCCCAATCCGGGAACGATCAGTACGAAGATGCGAACTGGGATGGGCTGACCTGAATGGTTGATGATGTACCCGCGGATGGTGCCTGTTGCCGTCGCGAACACCTTCTTGTTACCGGCGGTTTCAACGGGCTTCGGCTGGTCACACCTGTCTATGTTTCTCCGTGGTCAAATAAAATCAGTGATCTCGTGGGATTATCGCACGCCTGCGTTTTGCTGTCTATTCCATGCTTGTTCGTGACCAAGCTTGAGGCGTTCGCTATAGTGATCACACCCAGATTTACCCGTCGTCGAATATACTCTGTTTTCCCGTGTGTTTATGGCTTGCCTGCTCATTTGCGACGAACTCCACGTTTGCTTGCGGTCAAACCGGAGACGTCTGCTAGTGGACACACCCGTGTTTTGGCCTGGTCTACTTGTAATCAATTCCATGGTTGTTTGGGATCAAGCTGGAGTGGTTTGAGTAATGGCGGCACGTATGTTCTCCGTGGTCCAACTAACTCCGTGATCCGGTGTGATCATGCCACACTCTTTGCTCATCAAAAGTTGCGTGCATGCTTGCTTCCTGGTCAATCGAGGGCGTGCCTCATATAGCCTATTAAATTGACATGTGGGCAGGTATGCTCGAAGCTTGTCGGCACGTGCATGCTTGCTTCCTGGTCAATCGAGGGCGTGCCTCGTATAGCCTATTAAATTGACATGTGGGCAGGTATGCTCGAAGCTTGTCGGCACGGGCGTGATGTGTGATATGTTTTCATTCTACGTGAGTATGTATCTGAGAATGTATGCCTGCACCGCGCTCTGCTTATTTTTTTACCTGTACCCTAGATGCCCGCCGCACGCTGACCATACATCATCGTGTCGACCGACCGCATGGGCACACGCTATGTATGGATAGGGTACTATGTGCTCGACTATAATATGCATGGATATGTTGATAGGTGCTTGACGCTAGGTATGCCTGCGGCAGCAGCCGTGCGTTGATGAGGTAGTAGTGATCTCTGCCAGAAATCGGGGTAGTGATGTCTCCCTTGATGTCAAGTTTCCTAGTGGCCATCGTACACTGTCCGAGTTAGTCATGCGTGCAGGATTGGCGACCGACGCCGGCAGTTCTTCGCGCTTCGTCAGACGGTAAAGTCGCTTGCAGCACCATCAAACCATTGCCGTAGCTGGCATAGCCGCGAGGACCAGCATCGTGGTGCAATACTGCTGATTTATTTCGTATCAGGAGGGAACAATCGTGACCGGGTCACAGCTACGAATTTTGGTGCGGCATTTTACTGGGAAGAGGATCGTACGCTACGTCAATTTCAGCGCTGTTTTAGTGCAGATATACCGGTACCCATATCACATACTTTTGCACCCTACGGTGTACCACGTGTAGGTTGGGAGGTCGCGTGTATGGCGTTGAGGGTAGCATACTCAACAGGCCTTTACGCGGAGACGTCTGGATAATATTTTCTTTACAATACCGCTTTGCGTGCAGGAGTGAACCGTTAAATATGTGTCAGCTCGATCGTCCAGTACGTGTATTAGTTGAGTACCGGCGTGCACGATTCATTCTTGGGTGACAGAGCCGCGAGGCCCCCGGTCGCTATCTCTCTCACTCTCTTCCTCTCCCTCTCTCTCTCCGCCTCACCGAAGATGGACGTCGTTTGCTTTCGCGTGGGGTCGGTTGTCCTGCGCGTGCCTGCGCTTCCGCGCGTATGCCTGCCAGCTTTCGGGTGTGCCCCTGCCCCAGCGTCGCCCCTCTGTCTCTCCCTTTTCTCGTCCCTCTCTATATCTCCCCTTCTCTAGTCCGCCTCCGGTGGTCGATGAACAGGCGCGCGTTTCTGTTGCGCCCTGATCTCGCCTTTCTTGCTGTCTCGTCGTCTCTCTCTACCGCGCGGAATCCGGGATCGAGTACGGCAGCATGCACCACCTGCACACCGGCCTTGATTGTCACCGAGGAGAAGGGGAGCGGGGGGGGCTCCCTCACGGGAGGCATCAGACCACCTTGCCGACAGTTTGCTCGAGCTCTCGGGGCCATGGGTTCTTTTGGCGAGAGTTTTTGGAGGATTTTTCGGGTGAAGAGAGGACATACGCTGAGGGGGGGGAGTCCCATGATGCTTGTTCCTGTGTGGTTTGTGACCATTCGTTTCGAGGTTTGTTCGATGCTTTTTTGGTGTGGTTTGTGGGTGCTTTTTTTGCGTGGTTTGGGGGTATTGTGGTATGCCCCCCTGTGTGGTTTTGGATGGGCCGCCGGCGGGGGGGGGGGCGGTGTTGTGTGTTTTTTTAGATGATTGTATTCATGTTTCCGGATGCTAGTTTTTGTGGCTCTTAGATTATTTATGTTGTTGTGCGTTTTCAGTTTTTTTTCGTGTTTTCGTGTGGTTCTCGGATGGTTTTTTCGTGTGGTTCAAAGTTGACCAGAATCAGTTGAAATATAGACAGAGTAGACAATGTCAAGTACACCTTGGCCTTTTAGAGCCAAAATCAGGTACGAGAACGGCATGGCCAATAGCAGGGCTCCTGGCGTGTGTTTTGGCTTGTTTTTAGGAAGTATCTAATTTTGGCCGAAAAGTGGCTAGGTATACCTGATTTTGGCTAAAACCCTTATTACTATAACTATTGTACATGTCTCCACCTGCCTCGTCAGTGGAATTTGGTCCTTGCACGCCCCAGTTAATGTTCTCCTCCCTAAAAATATAGGCACGTATCTATGATATTTGATGTTACTCGGTAGTAGAAGTGATGATGGTATCCAACTATCTATATATATGACAGTAATATACACAAGTACGATATTGTTGACGGTGTGCTCTCAGCGCTCCTCAGCTTTTCCTGGGCGTATTTGTTTGCGTTGTTCGTGCAAGAGCGAGATGAGGTTCATCTTACGGGACGAAACTGCCTTGTCGTGATCTCGACTGTGTCAGGAGCGGTCTCGGGGGTGCTTGCGCCGTGCCCTGGCTGCCGGCTGCCCGGGTGCGCTGGTTTTTACAGGAACACTTCAAATATGTCAGATGCTAGCTGGACAAGTTGAGTGGTCGATACTTGATTAATCACCGTCTCGTGCCCAAAGATTTGGTTGACGGCCTACCTTTTGCCCCGTCAACCCGATCCGCTGCGCCGTGGTCCTGAAAAAGACGAGGCTTTTCAACCATCACATACTGCTCCGTGCAGGAATGTGACACGTCGTCAACGACCAAAGACGAGGGGGACCACTGCGAAAAATAGGAGGGGGGCTGCCAGAACAGTACCACCCGCTCCGATGAATACTCGAGAATAGGGTCAATGGCCGACGGTGCCGAGTCGTCGGTGGCCGCAGTTGCGGTGTGTGTCGGGGGAGGGGGTGTTTCTCTGAGAACACTGAGCCCCTAGTGCATGAGGCGAGTCCGATTCCACGTGTACTGGCTCTGTGTCACTATTGGACGCGTTCTACGATAGAGGTAGCACATTTAGTCTAAAGTGTTTGCTGAATGACGGGGTTCCTTCACCCAAAGTCGTCGGAATGCCTACCTATTTTCGTTAAAATGACCTAGTATACCTGGGCCATGGGATTATTCATCGGGATGCTATTTGATTTTTGCTGAAGTCAGTTTTCGGGTGAGTTATGGAACTCCTTAAGTGAGGAGCCTCAGACAAAATAGGGTGGAACGCCAAAAAAAACGCCAGAATGCTCTCTTACTGCACTCGACGGTCTCTGTCCTAGACCAAAGAGGGCGGGGGGCTCAGAGCCCGTTCTGCTTGACGAGAGCTGCGATTCTTCCAAATTTAACGGGTATGCTATCCGGTTGATCTGTCTGGAGGCCGTGGAGTCATCACTGGCTCGACGGGAAGTGGTAGGTTTTCCTGTTCCACTGGAGCCGAAGGAGAGCTGCGCACGTGGAGTGGCGTGCGCGAAGACGAGCGAGGGCTTGCAGATCCTGTAAACGACTTCAGAAACGGGGCTCGGGTGGGGGGAAACAAAGTGTCCACCGGAAGGGGCTTCCTTCCTGTAGACCTGGTGAGGAAAGGGGACGAGGTAGCTAATCTTGTCGACTCCTCCTTGATAGAAAAATGGGTGGAGCGTCCACCGTTATTTGCGGGGGACGCCGAGTCGAGGTTCAACCGAGAGCTCGGGGTTTCGGTGTTGGCCTTCCCGCACCTCAAACCGACCGCCACCGCATGGCCGGGAGGTTGAGGAGGGGGACACCCTCGCTGAAACAAACGACGCGACGGTGCGACACTCGTGGTGCTGCGCAAGGCGTGGTTCGAGAGAGCGGCGTTTGACGCGCCTGCTCTGGGAGCGGCGGTTGACGCGCGGGCTCCTGACGCCGGGAGAGACGCCCAGGGACTCTCCGGTGAAACAAATGAGGCTGGTTCGCTGCGCCGGTCCGACGTACGGGGCAAGGCGCGGGGCGAGATCGGGGCAGGTCGGCGCTGAGCGCTGAGCGAGCTTGGGACACGCGCATATTGTGAAATACATGTTATTTCTCCCGGCAATGCTGGCGGCGGACGGGCAGAAGGGGCCGAACCGCCATCGGCCTGTCAGTTACCGGTTCGGAAGGTGTCTGGCTGGGTTTCCGCCCGAGTTATGCGAAGCATCGTAGTGAATCCCCTAGGCGAGAGCTGGAGTTGAAGAGGCAGAGGCGGTCGAACTACCACCGTGATAGCCAGAGTTAGACTGCTGATGCCCTCGTTCCACGTGTGTGTTGCAGTTGTCGCTTTTTGGTTGTTTAGCTGGCCCTGGTGCTGCCCACACGAGTTGCCGAAATGATGTTTTTGTTTTTTTTATTGCGCTGTCTGCTCGGTCGTGAGGATTTGTTCTCGCGGCGGTGTCGGATCATGCGTTCTTGCCAACGTTGGAACGCCTCGCAGTCGTCGTCGAGCGTTCCGAGGTCAGGGTTCAAAACGCCGCTAAGGTTATAGAAGGGGCGTCTACACTGTCTGATGGAGTGTGTGTTCTCCTGGCGATTTATGGGGTGTCCTCGGTTTTCGATGAGGGCGGCGGCGCGAGTGGACGATGAAAGCAGGCCGCTCCAGAGGGGAGGGTCATCGGTCTGGATGAACACGCAGACAGCGTGAACTTCAGTGGTGTTCGTCTAGGGGCCAACAGTTGGAAGAGGCGTCAAGCCACTGATATAGGCAGTCAGGGATGGATTTGTTGACGTTCATCACAAGCGGATTATTGCGCGATCCTGTCTGCCATCAAGGCGACTGGGAAGGCGCCTGGCCCTGGCCGCGACTATTACTGGCGGGTCGGGGCCCCGACGAGGTGGATGACCGCGCACCCGTCGAAGAAGCAAGCAAAGACAAATATGTTTCGCCGTTGATGGCAGGTGTCTTGTTATTCGCCAAATTCTCAAAAGCCAACCACATGGCGTCCGAAGTGTCGAACGGTCTCGTAATTATAGATAAATCCCCCGGGCACAGCGTGGGCATCAAACCGGGGTACTGCTCGTTAACTGCCACCCTTGGGCTGGGTTGGGGACTCGTTTTGCGTATTTTGTCATGCCGACCCCCCCGTTCAATGTCAGGGCTGGTCTGGGTAATCGGGGCCCTCATTTGTGGCGCACGACACGTTTCCGGAGTTGTGGGCTGGGTTCAGGTGGTTCTTGGCGTTTTTCGTACTATTTTTCTTCTCGTCCTACCGATTCCTCCCCGCTCGGTGGCCAGGGGTGATCTGGATGAAATGGACCACACCTACTGGGGAATGGAACCGCCTTGTGTTTTGTGCTCACTTTTCATTTTTCCGTAGACACCTTCTCGCCCTACACCGTTCCGGGTGGTATGGCGATGGCTTACGTTGACGATTTATTCCAGTCCTTCAAGGCTAGGTCTTTCTCTTTTTTAACGTACCTTGCCGGCTTCGTTAACTTACCGTTCAGAGGTGTGGCAGTGGGTTTTGAGAAGCCGCATGTTCGACTCGTGTTCTAGCTCCTAGAATCGGGGTTTCCATGATCTTCTCATAAATTTGCATATACGGCTCATCAGAGTGGGCTAGTGTTATGATACTGCTTGGAAAAAGGGTGAAAGCCCAGTTATTAACTGAGTTTAGGTGTTGGGAACGTATTTGTAGTACTTGAGAGGCGTACCTTAGATAGAAAACCAGGGGTTTCCCCAGCGAGGCACGAGCTTTGCTCTCAGTCTCCCCATTCACGAAAGGAACGAGTCTGCTCTTCTTCTATCGCCAAGCAAACAACAGACGTCCGTACCAACGAATACCGGCTTAGTAGACAAACCTGTCTAGGGAAACAAAGTGTCCCGACCTTGATCTTAACACAGGCTTACATTTCGCCAGTCA
Source organism: Macrocystis pyrifera (assembly GCA_031763025.1). NCBI lineage: Eukaryota > Phaeophyceae > Laminariales > Laminariaceae > Macrocystis > Macrocystis pyrifera. The sequence goes on along the minus strand of JASSKH010000002.1, from coordinate 2,979,118 downwards.
TACCCTCTTCTAAAAGATCAAAATGCTCGGCATTGGGATGTCCTAAACAGCTGTCCGTCAAGGGGCAAATGTGCCGCCAACCGACATTCATGCTCGTTCGTGACGGTAAACTTATTATGTTTTCGATGCCAGTACCCAGAGTGGATCTCTTCTTCTTCTTTGGCCTAAAGGGAGCGGCCGCAGCCTCCGCGGCCTTTGACAGCTCATGGCGGCAAGAATGCGGGAAATATGGGCTGGGGTGGCCGGTCTCGTGCCCCGCTGTTGCACGTGCGTTGAGGTTTGGGTGTTGGAGAAATGTACGTCGAATTTCTGATTCGTGCTACTATTCATGTGAAAGCACGAGTTTTACAGTACAACGTTAAGATCCGTATGCTAGCATTTGATTACGAGACGAGCGTCGCGCGAGCGTCTTCGGCTGCTGTGCACGCCGGGCGAACCAGGCTCCGTGAGAGAGAGAAGACGGGGTCTTTGATTTCGACCGAATCAGACGAGCCTACGCCGCAGAAGAAGCGGTACTGTGGTAGAGGTACTAACGGTGATTACGATTGTGTTTTTTGGACACGCAGCAGGCAGTATGACATGAAGCGTAGAGTTTCGGTTGTGTTGCGAAGGCGCTTTCCGTTTTTTCTCATGCAACTGAAACTGCCAAGAAAAAAGTAAGTTGTGAACGAGTACGTTTGCGGGTTACGACGAGATTCGTCGTGTTTCTTATACAGCCTCACGCAGCTCTCGTCATGGAGTAGGTCATCCTACAATAAGTTTGATTGCGGACCCTCTCGAGGTGTGATTATGCATTTCCTCGTCGTGCCCCACCGTGCTCCCCTGCCCCGACGGCTGTGCCAGGGCGGTCTCGGGGCGTGCGTGCGTAATGTACTGCTTGCTGCTGCGGCTGCTACGTACCAACGCTGCTGTGCTATTGTGCTGTTGCTGCTCACGCGGCTCCTCTCGTGGACTAGTTCAGCCTGCGATATGTTTCGTTGCTGAGCATTAAGCATGCGGTTATTTTTCTTTTATTTCTTTCTTTTTATCTCACTTTGATTTTTCAGCCTCAGGACACACCGCGGTCGCATGTGTCGTCCCTTTTGCCCCCCGGTAAGTGCCTTCATTTTTAGCACGCAGAGGGTTCAGCATTCCCAACGCTCGTCGATTATTTATCGAATTTCGCTAATTATCGCTTCCCACGCTAACGGTTCGGCAAGTTTTTACGCAAGAAAACGTCCTTGCGAGCACGAGCACGCACTCGGTCAGACCCGAATCCACAACTTGACTTTACAGTAGGGACGAGATTCACCTACTACAGAGTAAATCCATCGAGAACGCCAAATTATCTTTGCTTGTCGTGCCCCACCGTACTCCCCTGTCTCCACTGCTGTGCCGAGGGCGGCCTCGGGCGTGCGTGATGTGCTATTGCTGCTGCTGTTGCTACTTCCGCTAGACTTATATTTTTTCTCATTTAACCGCCATGAAAAACGCAAACTTGTGATATTACGTGTGTGTGCGGGTTACGACGAAGTACGTCGACGACGTCGTGTTTTTTGACACCTTCACGCAGCGCTCCTCACGGAGTAGGTCAGCCTGCAATATGTTTCGTTGCTGACCGTCGAGGGTGTGATTAGGCCTATCCTCGTCGTGCCTCATAGTGCTCCCCTGCCCCGACTGCTGTGCCGGGGCGGCCTCGGGCGTGCGTGATGTACTGATTGCTGCTGCTCCTGCCACCGCCGCTGCTCTGCTACTGCTGATGCTGCTGCCACGTACCACCGCTGTTGTGCTGTTCTGCTGCTGCCGCATACGCAGCTCTTAGAGTAGGTTAGCCTGCGATATATTTCGTTGCTGAACCTCGAGGTGTGGTTATGTACATATTTTGTTTTAAAACATACTATTTATTTTATGCTTTGTTTATTTTTAATCTCAATTTTACTTCCCAGCTTCTGGATAAGCGCGCGTGTGTTTAGAATTGGACGTTGGATAAACGGATGTCGAGTTTCCTATTCGGTCTATTATATATGCCAAAGCAGGAGTTTTCCGCAAAAATGTTGAGATTCGCATGTTAGCATATGGTCGCGAAACGAGCGAAACGAGCGTCGCGAGCGTCTTCGGCTGTTGTGCACGCCGGGCGAACCAGGCTCCGTGAGATAGAGAAGACGGGGTCTTTGATTTCGACCGAATCAGACGAGCCTACGCCGCAGAAGAAGCGGTACGGTGGTAGAGGTACTAACGGTGTTTACGATTGGATTTTTTGTACACACAGCAGGCAGTATGACATGAAGCGTGGAGTTTAGGTTGTGTTATGAAGGCGTTTTTTTTTCGTTTTTCTCGTGCAACTTGAACCGCCAAGAAAAAAGTGCGTTATGAACAAGTACGTGTGCGGGTTCCGACAAGGTACGATGACGACGTCGTGTTTCTTTTATACCCTCTTGTAGCTCCCGTGACGAAGTAGGTCAGCCTGCAATACATTTCATTGCTGATCCTCGAGGGTGTGATTCTACCTTTCCTCGTCATGCCCCACCGTGCTCCTCTGCCCCGACTGCTGTGCCAGGGCGGCTTCGGGCGTGCGTGATGCACTGCGTGCTGCTGCTGCTGCTGCTGCTGCTGCCATGTACCACCGCTGCTGTGATGTTCTGCTGCTGTTTCTCAAGCATCTCCCCTCATGGAGTACATCAGCCTTTAATAGGTTTCGTCGCTGAACCTCAAGGGTGTGGATATTTACCGTAATATATATTTATATCACTTTGATTTTCCGGCTTCTGGACAAGCCGTGGTCGCAGGTGTCGCCCCTCCCCCCCCCCGTTAGTGCTTTCATTTTTATCGCGCAGGGGGTTCAACATTCTCAACGCTCGTCGATTTTTTATCGAACGTTGCTAACGCTCGCTCTCGCGCTTTCGGCTCGTCAAGTTTTGACGCAAGAAAACGTCCCTACGAGCACGAGCACGCACTCGGTGAGATTCGAACCCGCAAGTTGACTTTTAGTCGGGACGAGATTCAAGTACCTCAAAGTAATTCCATCGGGGACGCCATTACACCTTTGGCCGTCGTGACCCACCGTGCTCCCTGCCTCGACGGCTATGCCGAAGGCGGCCTCGGGCGTGCATGATGTGCTAGTGCTGCTGCTTCTGTCGCTGTTCTGACGCTGCTCTGACGCTGCTATGTATGTGCTGCTGTTGTGCTGTTCTGCTGCTGCTATGTCTGCGACATGTTTTTGGTGCTGACATCCGTGAGTATGATTATTATGCAATCCAATCCCTCTCGGCGATGTGTCTCCGCATCATAAAGCTGAAAGATAGATCCATCTGTTTCGGAAGCGGTACGAGTACCGCATTTGACATTTATTAGCGTCTTAACGGAGGTCTCGTGCCAGCGTAGTTTTTGTATTATACATACCTGCACGCTCTGCTGCTGCTTGCTGCTGCTAAGCTTGCTGCACCAACGTAACCGCCATCGCTTCGTTCTGTCGGTTAACTCGATCGACGGCTGCTCAACTAACTGCTCTGTATCTATCGGTATACTCGTATGCAGTACAGACGCCGAGCGTCTCGTACGCGCGAGTTACGAGTTTTTGTTCCGGATGGCGTATGGCAATGTTTGTGGTCTTGTGTTTGCTGCGTTTCTTATCTTCACTCGGTTGTGTGTTTTTATTACACCCCTTGGCCGTAATCTCTAACTAACAGCCTCGAGTTGCATGCCTGGAGACTCTCAGTCATTGCGGGCATACGTGGAGGTGCAGGCGGGCGTCAGCCCGCCGCGGCGAAGCCTCTCTTGTACCAGGTTTGAAATACAAGCCGGAAACTTTGCCCATTCGGAATCAAAGATAAGGAGCGACGGCAATTCGACTGGTGACGTGACAGCGAAAGGACAACCACGTGATGTGACGGCAAGTGACGGCTAATTCCGGGGACACGAACGAAATGTCCCCGTTTGAAAAAAAAAGACTTGCTATGAAATGGACAACCGTATTTCACGATTTTTTGTACGTTGATTTTTTTTAAATAACAGGCAAACCGAAGCACAACAGAAAAACGACAGCAAAAAGCACCCTCGAGGTGAACGCAGCAGTGTGTGGCACAAGTAGTATAGACAGGTTCTACCTACTATAGTAGTCGGTCTGGTATCTTGCTTGTCTGCCGTCTCCGTCCTGCTTTCATCAACTATGCTCCACTCCCGGAGAGGATGCGTCAGACAATACGAAACAAGCAAAGCAGGCTTGTCATCCACCCACGGCACGAGACTCCTGGCTTGAGGACCAGAAGGAAGAAATATACAAGCAACCATAAGAAAATACGGACCGTCAAAGTTCAAAAAGAAACAGAAAACAAAGGAAGACCACGTTCGAACAACCCGCAGAAGTTGACGGCACGTGTATCATAGGCATGTTCCACTTACTAGTCGGCCTGGTGCCATGCTACCCTGTCTGCCGTCTCCTTCTTACTTTCGTCCACCGCCGTTTCCCTGCTACTCCTCCTGTTGCCCCCCTTGCCCCCAGTCTCTTGGTCGGGTTTCCTTCCACTCCTCCTATGCGCCCCACTCCCCCCAGTCTCCTTGGACAACCACGGCGGATGCACGGCGCTGCCTACTCAGCTGTGCCTCATCCTCGTACCACCTCACCATGAACCATTCGGCTGCTTCAAGGACCTCCCGGTACCACTTCCCCGCGTTTTTGCTGCAGCAGACCACAGGGTTGTCTCAACTCCAAACACCAAGGGAGGGTGTACCGTTGATCCTTCGGTGGCTTGGAACCCCCTAAAGTCTTGGACTAGGCACCCATGCCAAGTATTAACTGTCCGCCAGGTCTCGGGTGCTCCCCGCCAGCCATCGACCCGCACATTACCCGACTGGGTAGTCGCTCCTTGCTTTGCCAAGCCTCGGCCCCCTCAAAAAAGAACCGCAGTTTTCACGGATGGCCGTTTCGATGGTCTCGCAACGTGTCATCTTGAGGACCTTCGCGCACGAGAGGGTGACGTGGTCGGTACGAAGTCGGCGCTGGAAGCCAATGACTCGCAAGAGGACTTGGTGATGAGTCGTTCGAGGCTTGGTAATGTATTCCGCTGAGAGGGTTCACGTCACACACCCGTACAGCAGGGTCTCGGACTCTCAGGCTGAGCGGGTGTCATACAACTCCGGGCCGAGAACCGTTTAAGGAATGCTCGCATGAGACGGATCCGTCGGTCGATTTCGAGCCAGAGGTCAGCGTTGTCGTGGATAGTGCCGCCTAGGAACAAGAACTGGGCCGTCTTCTTACACCTCTGGCCTGTTGCTTCGATGATAAGCGGTGTAGGGCGAGGGTTGCCTGGTCTGGTGTTCGAAAAAAGCACTGCCTCTGCCTTATTTCGAGGCGTTCTACGATAGAGGCTCACCCTATTTTTTCTGAGGCTCCTCTTTAGGAGCTTCGTACCTCGCCCGAAAACTGACTTCGGCAAAAATCAAATTCCATCTCTATGAAAAATTCCATGGCCCAAGTATACTGGCATGTCATTTTTCGAAACACGATAAGCATTTTGACGATTTTTGACCCCGTCATTCAGAAAACTTTCAATCGGAAAAGTGCTACGTCTATCGTAGAACGCGTCTTTCCGACACCGCGAGGCCTGCCGCTTCGAAGACAGCCATGATGACTGTCATCATTTCAGTGAGACCTTCAGCCGACTTCTGGAAAAAAATCCTGCGTCATCGGCGCACAACATGCCCCATACAGCCCTTCGCACGCATGCCGTCGGCTCTTTCTCTTTCGTGTTGACTACTCCAGCATCCTTGAGTTGAACCAAATCCCTTACGATGGATCGGTCTCTGCTGAAGCGTACCAGTAGGACGTGCAACACAGCAGCGAAGAACACGTTGAACACAGAGTAACGGTGATGGCACGCAGCCTTGCCGCAGTCCCTACGTGACACCAAACCCCTCCGAGTGTTCGCCGTCATCCGTGCGCACGCGAGCCTGCATGCCTTCGTGGAAATTGCGGGTAAGTGTAGAAGCATCTTCGTTGGTACGCCAGAGCATGTGAGTACTGCATCTTCCACAGAAGCTCTCGGTCAGAGTCGTACGATTCCTGCAGATCGATGAAGCACATGCACCAGGAGGATTTTCCTCTGTCGCCAGAGCTCTTGCAACCGGCGAACGACGAACAGTATCTTGTCATTCTGCTATCGCTCAAAAGGGAGGTGAAGGTGAGCCCCTCCTTGAGGTTTGGGTGCTGTGGGGCTTCCTGGGGTTTTGTAGGCTTGCATGCTGTTGGGTGTCGTGAGGTCTGGTTTTGTGGCGAGGTGAGCGCTCATGTGCTGTGTGGGTTGAGTTCAAAGAAGGTAGGCACTGAGAGCGTAGCACCTTGACAGTGAAGGTGAGCACTTGTCATTGTCGGGAGAGATGTTGTCGAGCGGCGTGTGTGTTTGCTGGGTGTCTGGGGAGTTTCGTTAGTGGTAACTCCGTTACGTGATGGGTAACGGACACTACAGCACCGTACTACGTACAGCTTACATACACTCACTTTTGCTCTGACGACGTGAGGTTGTGTGCGTTCGTTGTGAAAAATGGGACCTGCTACTTGTGCTCAGAGGACGTGAGTTTACGTGCCGTCGTTATCCTTAAGGATGTGCCACTTTTTCCCAGACGACGTGAGGTAGTGTCATGCCGTCGCTGTCGCAAACGGCTCTGCCGTTTTGTCCTAGACGACGTAAGGGTGTGTGCGCTCGCTGCGGCATAGGATTTGCCATGTTTGCACAGATGACGTGACGTTGTGGACCGTCGTCGTACTCGGGCGGTGGGTGGCAAAGGATCATACCCTGCGCCGTGGCAGTATGATTTTATCTGTCTTCTGTCGCAAAGGCTGTGCCACGATTTCCCGGACGACGTGAGGTACGGTAGTTGTTCTGCCGTCGCTGTGGCGAAGAGCTCTGCCATTTATGGCCTAGACGGCGTGAGGTTGTGTGCCGTCGTCGAAGGAAAAGTCGGGCAGTGGGTGGCTGAGGATCCCACCCTGCGCCGTAATGGTGTGCTTCTGTCTAGTTTCTCTTTTCCGTGAGTATATGGCCTCGGATACTGCGAGATAAAACGGAGAGCAAAGAGCTCTGTACGAGTCACCTTTGAAGGGCGCCTGGTTAGCCTGTTGAACCGGCCCGTGCTTAGACACAGCTCTGCGTACGGTATTGAGGCCACATGCGCTTGTCGTACCCGTCTGCAGTATCATAGCTTGTCGCTACCGCCTGGTCGTTGCCCACGGTGAAAGAAGGAACTGCTAGTCCTTTATCGGTACGGTATGGTACCTGATACAGCAGTACTGGGAGAAATCATACATGGAAAGTAACGGTACACACACAATTTCAACACTATCGTTCAACGGTGTGTCTCGAAAGTATTTACTCGTACGATGGTATATATACCTGACTCGATGTTTTTGCGGGGCGTATCTTTGTTTCATCCACTATTACTACAGTGGTAGATACCAAAATATCCACTAGTGCAATGGTGTATTAGATTCGGTGTGTCGGATGAATTGTTCTTCGTTTCACAAAGGTTTTTCTAGTAACGCACCACAGCATCCCGATTGTTTCTGCTTTCGAGAGGGTGTGAACGGCGGAAGAAAATAAGAAACATAGAGAGGATACATCTAAATCCATCTACTTGTCAAAGTCGAACTTTTGACGTATACACCTGTGCGGGTTGTCTGGAGCGCCTCGCAAGCCAAAAATAATGTATATCAACGTATCAAAGTCAAACTCTTCACACACCTGTGCAGATGATCTGGAACGCGTCACCGCATATAACAGCTGTAGCAAATGGCTGGAACGACGGGGTTGAATACGCCAATCGAGACGGCAATGAGCAAATAGAGAGAATCTGGCCAGGGAAACACGAACTCTGGGCGGGTCATCGAGTGCACTGCTGTGGCCTTGAGTCAATCAGACAATGCTAAGCGGTGAGCCGCGGCACAGGAGGTGAGCGCGGTGTCGTGGTCGATGAACCACTTCAGACCGTATGCCTGGGGAAGGGAGTTGCCTGTCGTGGACCTGGCTGTTTACACGTCAAAGCCTCTTTCCTCCGGGCGGCTCAGAAGAGACCTGCGTTTCGTCGAATACGACATGGACCTGTAGTGGCCACCCTGAGCTCGTCACTTGCTCCCGAATACCCTGTCAGGGCTGGCGTGTTCTGCGGTAAGGAGAGGGCACCAGCGAGGCTGTTCCGGGCCCATGCACCGTGTTGTTAAACGTCCTAAGGCCCGGACGGACTACCATCGGATGGCATCCTCGTGACGGAGCTTGGTGCGTGCAAACAAGGTGGTTGCACCGGCAACAGAGAGAGATACACGTCATCTGCCGCCTATTAAGCATACATGCAACCCGTGAACGTGCTCGGAGCCAGATAATCAACCGCGTTGACCGTCAATAACATGCAGTCCCTCTTTCGACTGACTCCATTGAATCCTCACCGACGTTTCACCAATCTAATTAGAAAGGGTGGCATCTACTTACGCCTTATGGTACCAATCGAATCTAACCAAGTGACGAGTCCATCCGAATTGTGCCCCCCCCCCCTCATGAAAATACCTATACACTCAGAACACAAAGATGCCTCGCAACGAACGGCTTACAAAACCTAATCCAACGACGAAATTATCGCGCTAATTTCCTTCTCCCGATTGTACTAATAGGCAGAATAGCCTTTTTTCTGTCCAACTCTTATTATCCCCTACTGAGCATGTATGTGCCAACCGCACGCCATCGGCATCAGCCCCCCCCTCCCCTTCCCTAGTCCCTCTCATGTCTTGACGGTTCCGTAGTGCGAGCTTGTACCGGTGAACTCGGCGCCAGATCGCAACCCGAGAGGTCACTGAAACTATCTGAAATGCGCATTCCTTGCAGAGGCCTTTCTCGGCCGTGGCCTCCCCATCCCTTCCTGCGACCACGCTCGTCCCCAGCTGATCGATGCACTCGCTTCCTTCCCTTCCAAAGACGCCCTAAGCTTTCCGCAGCAAGGGCGACTAGTTTAAGGTTGCGCTCGTCGAAGGACACATGCCCAACGCGGGCGGATTTTGCTTGCGCTATCGCGCCTGAGAAGTCAAAGCAGCTGAGCTATCTTGGGCAGCACTGCCGCCACGCAGCAGGTGAACCCGCGCTCGGGGGTTCAGCGCATAGGTGACGTCGATGAGTACGTTTTTTCTGTCGGAAATCCGATTCCGACGCATGTCAGACTCCCCTCCCCTCCTCGTCGATAACGATGTCCATACGTATGTGCCTGTCGGCGTTAAAGCGCGCTCCGCTTTCCACTTTGGTGCCGGACGGACATCCGCTTCGGGGAGCGGCGAGTCGCGTGGAACCTACGGCTAGTGTTGGTTTATACCTGCTCGCCTGCGCGGTAGCACAAACGTGCCTTCCGCGTGTATTGGCGGCCGCTGCACCACAGACGGAACACGTCGCCGCCAAGTGCTCCTCGATCCCCAACAGTCGCCGACCTGCGCACAGAAACCTCCTGGGCTGGAATGACGCGTTGAGCGTCCACCGGCTTCGCTCGTAACCACGCGGCAGCTCCTGGTCCTGACCGGCTCCGTTGTCTGGCCTTGGCGCACTCTCGCGGGTCTCGCTCCCCCTGAAAGGGCTCCGCCTCCTCCGGCGGGCGCGCATGGACGGGGAGTCCGTCCAGAGATAGATATGGCGTAACGGTCGTGATGCACCCGGTTGACCTGTTTTCCCACGTGTTTCCTGGGTTTTGTGGGAGCTGGTGGTCTCCGCGTCGTGTGCCGCCAAAACCTCTCGATCCGAATTCCCGGATGCGCTTTCCTCCTCAGGTCGAAATATACGTACTGTAGTCGTAAGTCAGGTCTGGGGTCACAAAGGGGTTATTTTCCCTCCCCCCCACCACTTTACGTGCCATTTATTATTATCGCGAAAAAGGGTACCAGCACTTGCTTCCCCTCGTCCGACTCCCGTCTAATTTTTGCATACACACACGCCAAAGGCGCTTTCTGCAGTAGATTTGGCTCAGAATATAGACGTGCGTATATACAGCAGCAGTCCTCTACCGTCAGCTAAAATGAAGATTCAGAAAGAGAGAAACGTACCCTGGCAATACGGAGGACCATCAGTAAATAGGACCTACGGTGCACACAAAGACCAATGTATTTACCTATCAATGCTAACAATATTTGGTCCTATTTATTATGGTCCCCCGTGATAGTAAAAACGCAAGACGTGAACCGTAGCGGGGAGGGGGGGGGCGTAAGAGTAACCTGCTCATAATGACGCCGGATCTGCTGAGTTACTGCCGGGATGGCGTGGGGGTGGAACGTAGATGCGGAGATAGACGCGCTGCGAAACTTTATGGCGATGTGTTGCCCGACGATTATACCTACAGCAGGAATATGCAACAATTGGGTCTAGAATGGTGGTGCGTGTTTGCTTTAAGGATGTCCCTGGACCAGCTGGGTGATCGATCGGAGTCGTTCTACCCTGACGTTTCTGAGGCTCCTCACATGACCTTAAGGAGCTCCATACCTCACTGGACAACTGACTTCAGCAAAATCAAATTTGCATCCCGATGAATAATCCCATGGCCCAAGTACACAATTACGTCATTTTTCGAAACAAGATTGGCATTGCGACGATTTTGGGTTGAGGAACCCCGTCATTCAGAAAACATTTTTATTACAGCGGAAATGCGCTACCTCTCCACCGCAACCTGCTCCTCTCGGGGGTCAGGTCGGGTCAACGTGCCCAACTGGGCCAAATTGACACACGACACGAAATTGGAGCGTGGAAGTGTGGTGAGCTTAAGCTTTGTTTTTACCAATCCGCCGGTGGATACAAAAAAAAAAAAAAAAAAAAAACTATCGTAGAACGCGTCGTCGTTATTTTAGCCCTATGAGAGGCGTTCTACGTAAGATGGCGGTATCACGTTTGACAAGAAAAAAAAAAAAAAAAAAATGCCACCGCGGCATCCTTGCCGGCGGGCGGCAGCTGAAGGATGGACGAGTACGTGACTTGTGCTCTGCATTGATGGATGCAACGCGTACGTACACGAACGAGACGCGCGTAGCATCAGCGGTGCTCACGTTGCCTTAGGGGGACAACGAGGAGCCGCAGAAAAAACGGGGTGAACCTCTACCGTGGAACGCCTCTTGACGTCGTCGAGAGGACACGGGTTCGAGTTTCACTTCGAACGCTCCTTTTCGTGGGAGTGCTTGAGCGTGCGTGACTGAACACATTTATTCTCCCCTGGTTCCGCAGACATCGAAACGAAGTGGGTAGTAGTAGGTCAGCGCATGGCCGTATACTGTACCGACGCCCCTGATATACCGCCGTTCAGAGGGGGGGGGGGGGGAGTGTTGCAAGGATCACCCTCGGCTGGGTTATCGATCGGACGTTTACCCCTATGGCTCAGTAGGTAACACCTTCACATGTTCGAAAGAGTATTCGCAGAAGAGGAGAGTTGGCTGGATGAGATTGGTGGTATTCGAAGGGTTGTGTCAGCTTTTTCGCTTCGAATGAAAATATCCCTCCCCGCACCCTGTCGGAAAGGCAAACGAAGAAATAAGACAAACAGGACAGAAAAGAAGAAGGTCGAAGATCATTGAAGGGACGGAGGGAAAAAGAAAAAAGATAGCATCGGCGTGTTGCAAAGGCCTCGCTAGACTCGAACTTTACTAACGGGAGAGCTTTCTTTTCCAAAACTTCCAAAGTTTGGGAAATTGTATCAGGATGCGGAGGCGTTCTGTCACAATTTGTGAAACTCTAAAGAACCAAAAATATCTAGAAAGTTAAATTTCAAATATCCGGAAAAAAATAAATCAGGGAAACCTGGGAAGATTGAAAAGTATCGAGAAAACCAATCTGGAAAATATGGGGGGAAACAAGCTCTCTGACAAGGAAGACCTAGTCTGGGTTGTTGGTGCTTGACGGTTGTCTAGCAAATAGGGATAAGAGTCCCATCAGAGCACCCAGCATATATCCTTGGTTTTTTATCTTCAGCAAGGGCATCCCCGAAACAAAATTCCTGACACCAACACTCTCCCACCCCTCACCCCTCCCCAGCCCCCAGCAGGCCGAACGAACATGCATCATACATATCGCCACGACAACTTCCACAGACACAAACACGATGTACCGTCCGTTAAGACATACACAATCTTATCTGCCAATTTCGGAGCACCGATTTAATCTGAAATGAAGAATTCGGCCCTCGAACGGCTGAAAGATAATGTGCGTTATTCGGGTTCCAAATAAACCGCAAGGCGTTCGGGGGGGAGGGGATGGATATTAACCACCCGCTACTCATCATATCACTTGATGTTAGTGCGGCTCCCCCCCCCCCCCCCCCCCCCCCCACGGAGGTCCGAAAATGAAAAAAAACGACGTGTTGGTCATCGTCTTTTAATTTCGAGTTTCCTCGGCTTGATGTTATCGCCTGGCAATCCGGCGCCTCTGAATACCTTGCCGCCTTCAGGTCGCATCTCCACTCGCATACGCCCACGAACAGACGCTACCGCTGGCATCGTGCCGCCCCCTGCGCTGCATAGCCCTCGGCCGGCCAGACGTTTAGCCCGCCGACTTTTTGTCGTGTTTCCCTTTCCACCAGCGCCCTCCCTTTTCGGAGGTTCAGGAGCTGGCTAACAAAGGCCGCTTGCACACCACCGACGCGGGCATCGTTCTACTCGTCTGACAGCCGTCCCCCCCCCCCCTTACGTCAGGCACGCAACGCCCGGTGGATCGTACGGCCTGTTTGTTGAACGACGAGCCTGTTCGCATTTATGTGCCGCTGCTCATGCGCCCCTGGGTCATGCAGGCTTGCAATTCCGCAGCTTCCTGCAACCCAGGAACCGCGCGCACCCTACGTATGCTCAAACGTTTATATTGGTGGATCGGTATGAACATCTGCACCCGGTGGTGGTTACGCAACGGCTTGAATTCCAAGCACGGAAACGTCGCGGCAGACGGTCCGGTGGCCCCAACACGTTGACCTTGCTAGAAGGGCCCAGCATCGCCGCCAGCGGCCCTCTCCTGATGACACCTCGAGGTAATACCTACATTTTACTTTTTTCACTGATCCTTTCAGCCGCCAAGCCAACATGTACGCCGTCACAGCGGCTGAGTTCACCGCTGAGGGCACGGCTAATATTCTCGTCAACCTATGTATTTCCCTCTGGGGATTACCCGCGCAGCATCCTCTCGGACAACGGACTCCAGTCCTGGTCCAAGCTTTCGCACGCCGTTCATCAGCTTCTAGGAGTTCGGAAATTTGCCACCAGCTCCTACCACCCACGCGGCAACGGTGGGGTGGAGCGTGTAAACCACGCGATGGTCCAGATGCTGGCCATGGTCGTCAACGAGCTCCAAAACAACTGGGATGAACAGCTCCCTCACGTCGAATTTGCGTACAACAACTCCGTCAGCGCCGCCACGGGTGCGTCTCCCAATGAGGTTCACATGGGTCGGCTGACACGCCTCCCCCTCACGATTTTCGAGCGTGCTGGAGTTGCCGGCCACCAGAGCTTGGCCCGCGACCACCTAGCTCGCTGCCACTTGGCGACGGACCGCCAGCAGCGCGCGTACGATATCGTTCGCGAACACCACGCCCTCGCTGTTGCTCGCGTGAACCGCCGCAGCTCCGCCCTGTCCGACGCACTGCGTCCTGTCCCCAAGTTCGCCGTTGGCGGCTGGGTGTCGGTGTAGAATACGGCGGCGGCCATGCGCCAGGGCGCAAGCGCGAAGGCTGACACGGACGCCAAGGTCCTCGAGACCAAACTCTTGCTCAACTGGACGGGCCCCGACGAAGTCCTCACAATTGGCCCCTTCTCCTCTTCGGACACCCCGGACGGATCTCCTCTCGGGGCCGAGCTCCTGTGTTTGGATCCTCTTTCCGATATGCCTGGCGCGGATGCTCGCTGGCGCGTATCAGTTCAACGCTGCAAGCCCAGTGCCAACCCCGACGACCGTGGTGACGTGGCGAAGTATTTTCCCGCGAGGTCGACGTAATACGTGCTCAACAACTTATCCAAGAAGCTCCCGCGTACCGCGTCACCCAGGATGACGTTTCGACCTCTCTTCAACGACTCGAAGTAGAAAATATTACCGGACACCAATCGGTTCGAGGCCGAGAGGGCATCATCGCGGTGATGTACGAGACGCACTGGGCAGGATTATCCCGACCACCCTGGGAACGGGAAGTGGGCCTTAAGTTTTTTCGCCGCGAAATGTTTCGCTACTGGGCCGGCATCCCGAACCAGCATCGCCAATCCAACCGCCTGTACCGCCGGATAAGAATCGGCGCGGCACAACGGGACTTTTCTCGAAGTAACGGCGAGCGGTTTCAGGCACCCGACTATGGCTGCGTATCGAACGCCGATTGACTTCGCCGATACAGCAACACCGTGCCTCGCAACGGGGCCCACGCTTGGTACAAGGGCGACGACGGTCTGTGGTGGCTCGGGAAAATCAGCGCGACTACGCTAACGCGTGGGGTATATTTGGCTCGATTTTTGGACGACCCGGGGCTGATTAGGGATCCTCTTTCTCCAACACGCTACATGATTTCGACGAGAGCTGTACGAGGTTCTTGGTGTCTGCAAATACACTTAGCAAGCGCGTTTCTACAGGGGGGGTCCAGCGTAACGTAGATTAATCTCGAGGCGCCGCCGTGGATAGCTCATTATCACTTCTCGGCTGCACTCAATATTTGTTTTCTTGACGTTTTCCTGGACTTCGGGGTGTGGTCTCCTCCTTTTTGCCGTTTTCCGAGTTTTCGGGTCGGGGGTTTTTCTGCTCGGTACGTTCCCGGTTTGTTTTTCTTGGGCTGGGTTGGGGACGATGTTTTGCGTATTTTGTCCTGCCTACCCCCCCCCCCCGCTCAGTGTCGTAGCTGGTCTGGGTAATCGGGCCACTCATTTGTGGCACAGGACACATTTCCGAAGTTGTGGGCTGGGTTTGCGAGGTTCTTGGCCTATTCCGTGTGTGTTTCTTCTCGTCCTACCGTTCTCCCCCCGCTCGGGAGCTGGGGGCGATCTGGATAGCATTGACAAAACCTACTGGGGAACAGGACCGTCTTGTTTGTTTGTGTTCACAGTCGCTTTTCCGTAGACACTTTCTCGCCCTACTGTTATGATACTGCATTCAATGAGGTTGAAAGCCCGGTAATTACCTGGGTTCAGGCACTGGGATCGTATTTGTAATGCTTGGAAGGCGTATCTTAGGTGGAAAACCTAAGGGTTTTCCTGAGGGGCACGAGCTTGGTCTCATTCTCCGCGTGCACGAAAGGAATAAAGCTGCTCTTCTTCTATCTCTAAGCAACCAAGACACGTGAGTACCAACGAGTATCGACTTTATAGGCAAACCTGTCGAGGGATACGAAGTGTCCCGCCTGCATGATCTTAACAGGTGGCGTCGTCGGCAGGACACGAACCTGCGCGTGAAATCCTAATGAGTTTCGAATCCATTCCCTTAACCTGGGTTCAGGCACTGGGATCGTATTTGTAGTACTTGGAAGGCGTATCTTCGGTGGAAAACCAGGGGTTTTCCAGAGGGGCACGAGCTTCGTCTCAGTCTTCGCGTGCACGAAAGGAATAAAGCTACTCTTCTTCCATCTCTAAGCAACCAAGACACGTGAGTGCCAACGAGTACCGACTCAACAGGCTCACCTGTCGAGGGATACAAAGTGTCCCGCCTGCATGATATCAACACTACCCACGTTGTGAGTGGCATGGCGATGGCTTTCCTTGACGATTTTGTCCCTGCCCCTTAAGGCTAGGCCTTTCTCTTTTCTGGCGTACCTTGCCGCTCAGAGGCGTGTGAGTGGGTTTCGGGGAGCCGCGTCTTCGACTCATGTTCTAGCTTGTGGAATCCGGGTTGCCCCGAACTCCCCCTAATTCTGCACGTGCGGCTCATCACAGTGAGCTAGTGTTATTGTACTGTTTGAATGAGGCCGAAAGCCCGGCATTTACCTAGGTTCAGGTATTGGGATTATATATGTCGTAGTACTTGGGAAGCGTATCTTAGATGGAAAACCAGGGTTTTCCCAGCGAGGCGCGAGCTTTGCCCTTAGTCTCCTCGTGCAAGAAAGGAAGAAAGGTGCCCTCCTTCCATCTCTGAGCAAACAACGCACGTGAGTGCCAACGGGTACAGAAATAATAGGCGAACCTGTCTGTTACGGGGGTCCATAGTTAACAGGACCTATGGTATACATAAAAACCTATATATTTACCTTTTTTTACTAGCAAAATTTGGTCCCATTAACTATGGACCCCCGTAATAGGGATACAGTGTCCCGACCTTGATCTTAACATTCAGCGACAGGGAAGAAAAAAAACAGACTTGGGGACGTACAAAACAGTAATATATACAGTACAGGACACTTGCTAGAAAAACGAGCGATGAGAAAAAGGCAGGCCGAGATCGACGGGAGAATTGAGAAATTCGGGAGTCGTCACTATACTGAAGCTTAGACAAGAACGCACCCATTTTCAAGCACGAAATCCAGCCTGCACCAGCTTCCCTGTTTCTCATTAGGACTCCGGTATTCGGTGCTGACTGTATCTGATACTACCGTTGTTATAACACAATTTTTCGTTGAATTTCGGGCTCAAAACCGCGCTCTATATACGTGTGTGCGTATGGCGATCAGCGTGGTGGTGGTACGGTGGAACCTTGCCGTTCAGAGGTGTGGGAGTGGATATTGAGGAGCCGCATCTTCGACTCGTGTTCTAGCTCTCGTGGAATCGGGGGTTTCACGGATTTCCCATAATCCTGCACATACGGCTCATCGTAGTGGGCTAGTGTTACGGTACTGCTTTGAATGATGCTGGAAGGCCGTTTACTAGGCTAGGTTCAGGTATTGGTATTAAAAAGCCTAGATTAGGTAGGTGATTGGTTAACCTTTTACCAGTGTCCCAACGGACTAAGATCTTAACAAATGTCGACTTGCTGCTGTCGACGCCATTTGATAAGGCCTTAGTCCGTTGGGCTTCGTACTGGTTAAATGTTAACCAATCGCCCAATAAGATTGGGATCGTACTTGATATACTTGGCAGGCGTATCTTACATGGAAAACGAGAGGTTTCCCAGCGAGGAACGAACCTTGCTGTCGGTCTCTCATCGTGCACGTAAAGAACAAAGCTGCTCTTCTCCTATCTCGAAGCAAACAGCACACGTGAGTCCCAGCGAATACCTCCTCAATACGCAAACCTAACAAGGGATACAAAGTGTCCCGACGTTTGAATTTAACGGTCGGCGGAACCCACCTTGATAAGCATATCCACCAGTAAATATTTCACACATGTTTGTCTGGGCGGGATCTGTGTGACCTAGATCTTCAACAGATATTTGATTGTGGGGTGGGATCTGTATGATCTATCGGTAGATATTTCACACATATTTGCATAGGTGTGGTCTGTATGGCATGCGGCATCTACCGTAGACCATCTTTCACCGACAGATCTGTGAGGTATGCGAGATCTAGACAAGCATTTCACTGATAAGATCTGTACGATCTACTGTCGATGTTGCACGTTTGCCTAGATGGGACCTGTACCATCTAGATATTTCACGCACGTTTGGCTGGGTGGGATCTATATGATCTGCACATATTAGACTGGATGGGATATGTATGAACTGCATATGATCTGCACATATTTGACCGGGTGGGATGTGTATGATCTGTACCTATTTCACGGGGTGAGATTTGCGCGATCTGCACGATCTGTACATATTTGACTGGGTGGGATCTGTGTGATCACTAAGATCTGCACATATTTCACGGGATGGCATCTGTCTGATCTGCACGTATTTGACTGGGTGGATCTGTATTATATGTACATATTTCACGGGGTGGGATTTGTATGATCTACATGACCCGCACATATTTGACTGGGTGGGATCGGTATGATCTGTATGATCTACACCTAACACATTTCGACCGGGTGGGCTGTGCATGATTTGTATTACTCTCATATGTTTCACGGGGTGGGATCTGTATGATCTAAATCTTGCGCTTAACGGTTACAAATCCGCCGAAAAGGGTCAACTGTCGATCTAGTTCATCATTAGTCTGAGGTGTGCACTTTTCTGGGAACGAAACTTGTAAACGGTGTAGGGTGAGTTTCTGCAAAAAGTAAGCGGTAAAACTGTAGTCGAGGTATGATGTTGGGTTTCGATCAGGAGACAGCACTTTCACCCCTTGACAGACAGCAAGCAATATCGCGCTGACATGCCTTGAGTGACGCCCAACCACTACCAGCTTTTAAGTGTGGAACACTCGGCCCTACACCCCTGACAGCGCACGTTTTGTGCTGCTTGACATGTCTCCTGACATCTTTGGTTTCGGCCATTAATAGGAAGTGTGCCGATACGAAGAGAAACGAGCGACAACCAACCGCGAACAATTTTTTTCGAAAAAAATATATACCAACGTGGGTCATAGCACCACACTAGTAGTAGCCCTGCGCGCCCTACGTACCGTATCACACTATCACCCTAGGGTGATAAGATAACACACCCCTTCGGACCTCGGACGATTTTCAAAGCTGGGCGTACTGAGTACGACGAGCGATGCTGTCTACTACTATTACGGGGGGTCCGTAGTTAACAGGACCAAATATTGTTAGTAAAAATACCTAAATATATAGGTTTTTATGTACGCCATAGGTCCTGTTAACTATAGACCCCCGTAATAATACTATGCAACCTTCTCGATGAAATACTTCCAGAGGCAACCCCCCCCCATGTTCAGGAGGAAATCGGGTCTGAAAGTCGTCGCGGGTGGTGTGCTATCTTGAGCAATATGTTATGTATATAAAAATATATGTATTAAGTATTTATATATATGGTATCTCTCACCTGTCTTGGCATCAAAAGCGTGTTGTTCATAACAAGTGGCACCGGAAGCGTGTTGTTCATAGAGGCATACATATATATATAGATATAGAAGTGGGCACGATTCGACGCGAATCGACAGAGGGGAGAAACTTCCGAGCCCTTCTCGCGGAAAACAATTGCAAGGAGGCACATACCTTACCGTGGTGGGGAGGCATGGGGAGGCGGGGGGGGGGGGGGGGGGGGGGGTACTCATTTGTTGTTTCCTTAAGTCATTTGACCATTGACCACGCATCCCTTTCGAGACGGACCACCGTTCCCACTGCCATAACGGGGGACCATAGTATATAGGACCCAAACGTTCTTAGTATTAATAGGCAAATATATAAGTTTTTATGTATACCATAGGTCCTATTAACTATGGACCCCCGTAACAGTATGGAGACACCTCCAACAATTGGGCGCTCCTTACGCTGTTTCCATATATTACATAGAAAAATGTGTGCTAGTCTTGTCCCCTTCCTGTTTGCCCGCTTGTGGCGGCAGGGGGGGGGGGGGGGAGAAGAGCCTACTTGCTCTTATGTGATCCCGGGTCTTAAGTTGCGGCTAATGTCAGAAGGGAGAAGGGGCAGGAAAGGCGAAAAATACAGTCGGATGAAGAAAACAACAACACTTTTTGGCGCAGGCGTTTCTGACTCACGGGGTTTCTCGACAGGGGGACGAACTGCCCACTATCGTGGGAATACTAATACGCTCTACAAAAAGATTCCTCGTGCTAACATCGTGCGCGTACATAATGGATAAGCCATGGAAGAGTCCATCGGATTGCACTTCAGTCTTTTTTCTTTGAAAAAAAAAAACAGTATTTGGGGGGAGAGCCTCTAGACCCTGATACACACTAGATAAGCCATGGAAGAGTTCATCGGATTGCACTCTAGTCTTTATCCTTCGACAAAAAAAAACAGTATATGGGGGCGAGCCTCTCGACCCTGATACATAACAGATAAGCCATGGAAGAGTTCATCGGATTGCACTTTAGTCTTTTTTCTTTTTTTCTTTTTTTAAACAGTATTTGGGGGGAGAGCCTCTCGACCCTGGCATACCGCGTAGAGCACCTACGTGAAAGAGCCCAGCAGGGCATACGGTACGTTTCACCGCTATCAGACTATTGTAGCATCACACCGTACGTCGACAGCTCGACACCACCTATTAATAGCAACCTGGCAAGCCGCCTCTTCCATCAGCCTGCCCCCCCTCCCTCCCAACCCCCGCCCCAGTTTCCTCCCCCCCCCCCTTCCCCTGGTGCAAGCAATGTCTGCCTGTTCGGTGAAAACCCGACGCGCTCCGTCCCGGTATTGTAGGGATGCGAGGGTGTATGGTCATACGACTACGGCCATTCATGAAAATGGGTACACCCCCCACACCCCCCCCCCACCCATCCCCTTACCCCGCCTCGAAGGGGGTGCGTGGTCAACGGTGAAATGACTTCGTAGGGCACGAAACAAATGAGTACCCCCCCCTCCCCCCCCGCTCTTTACCAATCCCGTGCCACGCCAAAAAGAAGCCCCGCGAACAAGAACTAGGCGCCGTACATGCCACCCCCCTGCCCGACCACCCACCATCCCACACACGCACCCATAGCGATTTTTTTTGCACCCAAACACCGGCAAAAATGTCTGCAAAAAAAAAAGCAT
Source organism: Macrocystis pyrifera (assembly GCA_031763025.1). NCBI lineage: Eukaryota > Phaeophyceae > Laminariales > Laminariaceae > Macrocystis > Macrocystis pyrifera. The sequence continues at coordinate 2,958,648 of JASSKH010000002.1, read as the reverse complement.
CTGGCTGCAACGGTCGTACTATCACAAAAATAATACAACGCACGCCACAAAAGCGCTCGCTCAGAACGGAAAAAACAGTCCATTGTTAGCTTATCTCTCCCTTTTACCGCCCTGACCCCCCCCCCCCCCCACCCCACCCCCGCCCCTCCATCGAAAAACATGCTTCCTCGAATCCCCCCGCATCTCTCCATCGAAACGCCTTCGAAACTTTGCCAGTGCGGTGGAGGGCGAAGCACGTTCGACACGATCTAGCCGAAGGTCGATATATCAAAAAGTTGGCAGGGGATGCAGGGCACAAGCACGCTACAGATGTAACATGTCTAAAAATCGATACGATATTTTTTAAGTTCGATTACTTTTATACGATATCTACGAAACCGAATCAGTCGTCCGTCTCCATGATCGCTCGCGCCTTCGACGCCACAGCGGAGGCTTTCTGCTCGCGGGGGATAGGGAGCAGAGAAGGGGTTTGGAATGGGAGGGGTGGGGGGACAAGACGGATGGCGGGCGCAGAGAGAGATAGAACGTATGGGAGGGGTGGGGGGGGGCGAAGATGGGAAAGAGCGAGAGATAAAGAGAGAAGACGCGAGGGTATGCCGTTAGATTGAACAAAAATTTCTCAACCAGGTACCTGGTATATACATGTATGATACCTGGTATAAATACACAAGACAAGCGTGTCTCATACGGTCGACCACGTCGTCGCCGGACCCAACCTAAACAAATAAATAAATAACGGTCATGTTTTCACAACTATCGATTCCTGTTTGATGATCCCCGCATATAAGCCAAGGCATATCTATTCCCTCGTACGATTTGTCGCATGTTGCCTGATGGGGCCCGTATAATCTGCATGATCTAAATAGCAGCGCATGTTTCCTGGGTTGGACCTGTACTGCAAACAGATTCCTGCACAACCTATCACAACGGCGGGTGACGAACTAGATGATCTACAGATAGACAGATCATGATCTATCTGTAGATGACATATGGCACCACCCCCTTCAAGTCAATGCTCATGACATAAGGCACCGCCCTTTCAAGGCAGAGATCCTGATCCGTTCGAGGTGTGTCACGTCCGTACGCAACAAATACGCCAGGGTGCGATCAAGCGATCAAGGTTTTCGACGTGCCTGCTTGGACTTGTCCGCAAGGGCCGTGATCGTTTTCTCCCTGTCCGTCGCGGCCGCGGGGGCGAGCAGCTCTATGTTGTCCTTGATCTCGGCCTTGATCGAGGCCTTCTCCTTCGCCAGCGCCCCGCGGTGTCTGTTCTCGAAGAACCGCTGCTCGCGCTTCGCCTGGACCTCCTTCACCTGTCGGGTTGTTGTTTTTTTCGTTCGAGTGTGTTCACACGCGGCAAAGGGCAGCAGGAGAGGAGAGGAGAGGAGGAGGAGAGGAGAGGAGAGGAGAGGAGAGGAGAGGAGGGGAGAGGAGAGCAGAGGAGAGGAGAGGAGAGAGGAGAGGAGAGGAGAGAGAGAGAGGAGAGGGAGAGGAGAGAGAGGAGAGGAGAGGAGAGGAGAGGAGAGGAGAGGAGAGGAGAGGAGAGGAGAGGAGAGGAGAGGAGAGGAGAGGAGAGGAGAGAGAGGAGAGAGAGAGAGCAGAGGAGAGCAGAGGAGAGCAAAGGAGAGCAGAGGAGAGCAAAGAGAGAGCAGAGAGAGAGGAGAGGAGAGCAGAGGAGAGAGGAGAGGAGGAGGAGCGGGTCAGTCGCGTGTTGCGAGACGACAACAGCAACAACAGCAACAGCAGCAGCATCACTTAACATCAGAAACAACGCCAACCCCAACCCCGAGAAGCAATGCGTTGCCGTGTGGCTAGCGGACCCAAGCTATAACCCAATCCAACCCAACCCAACCCGTGCTGCCGCCTGCCGCGCCCTAACCCATCCCAACAGAGGCAGTGCGTGTGTTGTAAGCCAGCGTCCCAATAAGGGTGGAATCGAAAAATATTTTCGGAATATTTTCAACAACAACAACAACAACAACAACAACGTACCTTCTTCATGGCCAGCAGGGTCTTCCCCATAGCCTCCCGGTCGTATTTAACCGGCCTATTTCGCCGCTTCTCGAAGTCGAACGTTGTGTCCTGTTATGCAACAACAACAACAACAACAAAAAAAACACACACACACACAAACATGCACGTGTACACGGTTTAGGGTCCAATAACGTTAATATAAAACCCGTACTCGGTTGTTTATACATGATACGAGCGGTCCAAGTTATCATCCACACCCGGCTCGCAAAGACGACATCCTCGAACTCACAGCTCAGTTGAAAAATTAAATATTACGGACGACCATACTAAACAGCACCTACGGTACACACAAAAACCTACATATTTCCCTATTTTTACCAGCAAAATTTGGTCCCATTTACTATGGCCCCCCGTAATAGAAATAGGTGCAGCCATATTAAATGTAAAGAGCCGCCAAAGGCGAAAAATGACACGTGTACCCGTGTTTTAACTCGTTTCGGACATCAGAGGGGAAAAAAAGACGAGCACAAACAAATGACGATCGGATCAGCGACAACAACATCGGTCACAGCCAGAACCCCCTGCCGGGCCAGGACGAAAATACCGTACGACAAAAAGACGCACGCGCACGAAGAAAAAACGTACCATCAGCAACACCTCACCTCGCATATTGCCATGCGCGCTCTCGAGTGACGCGTGGTTTTGTCGTGGCTTGCACGACTCGCGACCGTACCGCGACTTCTACCTTCCACTTCGACCACCACGAAAATCACCCACACGCCCTCAAGCCAAACACCACAACACACCACGAACAACACCACCACTGCGAGTCCAAGCGCCCACAACCACCACCACCACCATCACCAACCCCCCGACCAAGCAATGCCTGCCTGGTCAGTGAAAACCCGCCGCGCTCCGTCGCGGCATTGTAGGGATACGAGGGTCTACGGTCATACGAAAACGACCATGCACGATAATGAGTACACCTCCCCCCCCCCGCCTCCACCCCCACCACCGTCACCACCACCACCACCACCACCATCACCACCACCACTACCGTCGAAGCACTCACCACCGTCATCTCCTTGCCCGCCGCTCGTCGGAACGCCTTCGTCCACTTCGACTTCCGGGGGTTCCTCTTTCTCGTGAAGTTCCTGTGGCATTTTGACCGGCAAAACCGAAAGACCTGATAACGGAAAATTTTCAAAAGCAAGGAAGGAAAAGTAGGTATGAACAACGTAGTGAGTGTTGCTGTTACATCCAAGCTGATGATTGTGCGGCATCTTTGATTTGGTGTGTGTTGACGACTACAGGGACATTTAGGGTCCATCCCCGCGTTTGAGCCCTTGCGTTTCGGGTATGGCGCTTGCTACGATAGGGGTACGTCGTATGCAATGCGGTTCAGGACGATCCTTTCGCAGTTTCAGGCAGCCGTCGACCGTGTCGACGATGATCGCACCACCTGGAAATGCGACGACTGTTGCTTTGTGGCAAAACAGGTGCTAGCGCCCAGCGTCCGTTGTCTTCAATTCCACTAACAGACAAACCGGCCAATGATTCGGAATAATCGTCCGGTTGGGATGTTTCCTCACTCGAGGAAGAGGAAGATGACGGCCGAGGAGACGGCTCCTGCTCTGCGCGAGGCGACGGTGATGCGTCATGCTTGTTGCTGCTTTTGGTGGGGGGTGGGGAGTGGTCTCCGCTTCTCCGTCGGATGTAGACGTTGAGAGTCGAGGGACAGAAGTCCACATCCTCCGGCGCTGTCGCTCTGACCGGTGTTAAGACGGGATCAGGTTCCGCAGGTGGTTTACCCGCAGCGACCTGTTTTCGTTGTCGCCATGACACCGTCCGAACGAAAACCGAAACTTCCTACAGGCTCAAGCCTCAGCCGACGCCAACGTGAGATGGCCGTATCTCAGGTTCGACCTGGGTCTGTGCATAGCACGCTTCTCTTCGTGCAGGGAGTAGCGTGTAGGACACGCCAGGTGTCGGTGACGATGCTCGGCACGGCGAGCCGAGCAGAAGTTGATCGTGAGACAAGACACGAGAAATCTCACATCGACGACTACGACGGCTGTCGTCAGCAATTACTTGCGGAAGGGGGCTGGGAACTCCCCGCCTCAACCATCATCACCAGATCTACGAAGATCTGTGGCCACGTTAGTACGAGAGTCAACATCCACGAGAGCGGACGAACACCTTCTCTGTTCGTGCACGATCTTGCATGACAGATATAGCCAACTGACCGTAGAGTAACGCCTGATACTCGACATACAGAGGTTTTGGTGTGTATGATGGGTCCTGATCACTGCTAATATGGTCCCCCGGAATAACTGTACTTCAAAGTCGGTGGATGGGTATAACAGGGTAGTAGTATAGAACTCCTCACGTCAAGAGCCTCAGGAAATTGGGTGCTGCTACGTATGCATACCAGCGTTCCGCGTAGCGGGCGGTACAGAACAGACGGTCCGAACAATTAGGTGCAAACAGGCGGCTTGTAAATGACAACAGATCCACGATGCATCCAGGAAAACAACCCGAATGCCGCATGCCGTACGTACGTACATACCCCCACGTACTTATTTTCTTCCTTTGATAGGTACGAAGAAAGAGAAAGCATCGCATGGCACAGCAGCACTGTAAAAACAACGAAAATAAAACGAAAAAATTCAGCGAGGAAAAAAATCCCCGTCCCCTCTGATGCAATGATTTTCTGCCTGATTGGAACACCTTGCACCGGTCAAGAAAACAAAAAAAACAGCAGAGATTCTCTCTCAGCCTAGTACGCCGCCCGCCCCTCTCGCGACCACCTCGCCACACCGATTCGGTCCGGGTAAAGCTTGCCTCCCTCTCTGTCACAGTGAGCCCGGTCGCCCCCCTCGCGTGAAGCCCGGTGCTCACCGCGGCCCTTGTACGCCAGCTCGATAACGTTGGAGCTCAGATTGCGAAGCTCTCTCCGTGAAATTCAGCTTGGTCGCAAAAACAAGCACCACTTGATTTTATTTTGCAGACCAAAACGACCGTACAGACTCGTACATAGAATAACCGACCCCATAACAGGAGGCCAGACAGAGCCAATTCATGCCTCCCTCGTGTCTCGATGGACACGCGACGCCTAGCCACGGAAACGGCGACCGCGCTCCCTCTACCCGCCAGCACCCACTGACACCCGCGACGGCGCCGGGCTCGCCCGCGGTGCCGTGCTCTGGGTACACGCACGCACACAGAACAAAAGAAGAAAAATGGAAAAAAAAAAAAGGCTCTCGCGGGCAAGTAACAGAAGGAGGCGGTGTCCAAGTGGGAGCTCTGAGATGCCAGGGATGTACCAACCGAGCGCGCTCAGAGAGTGAGATGTCTGTGAGTAGTTCTATATACCTGGTATGCATGTATGTATGAGATTTACCTTGTACGCACCGAAGCACGCGTCGTCTAGGGTGGGCCATGTGCAGTAGTACAAGTATGATGAATGCCGCCTACGACCGCCGCGTTGTTCATACCGTACGTGCGTACAACTCCTTGTAATGTACGAAGCTCCAGGTACTTCTCGTGCGAGCATTTACCCCCATTTTCACCACCGCATTTACGTTACTCGAGGGCGAGTAGCGCTCTATACTCGTATACCTCACTCGAATTTGGGCTATACACCATGTCACCCCTACAGCTCAGACAGCGTTGGGTTGCTACTACTTACTCCTCTGCACCAGGTACCAAGTTAAGTTACAGTACGAGTAGTCGCGACTTGTATTACGTATACATACTGGGTATGGCGGATGCTGTCTGTCGCGATCGTTCCTATCGTCGTTGAGGGTATATTCATATCAAAAGTACAGCGCAGCAGTACTGGTAACAGGAGCACAGCACAGCAGCACCAAGCACGGAGCAGTCCCAAAATGACACAAAAATCTAATACCTGTACCACCGCCGTGGTATTAATAAGTACGCCCGCACAGGCTTACACTCGTCTACTATTAATACTGCTGTAAATATATGATCTCGAACCTTGGAGTCATTGCGGACGAAGACGATGCCGTGGCCCGGGTAGATGCGGCTCGAGCAGAAGTAGCAGATCTCTATCCGCACCATCCTCGCTTCCTAGCTAGCTAATAATAGCGCCTCCGGGCAAAGCTTTGAGCTGGAAGCCCTCTCGCAGCCTCTCGCTGTCTCGTTCTCTCACCACCAGCAGAAGTGAGCTCTGCTGTCGCACAGCAGCAGTCCCTGCTTTGACGAGACAAGCTGGCGTTTCTCAGACAAGTTCCAGGAAAACCTTAGCGGGAGATGGCTGTGAGGTTAGAGAAGCAGCAACGCTCCGTCGTGTGGAGTCCAGATGGCCACAGGTAACGGTGCTGTTGCTGCGGGTGGCTTGGGCCGCCAGCGTGTGGTTGTGGAGATTTTCTCACTATACTTCCCCAAACCAAACCGCCTCAAAATCTCTTGAACTCCATATCTACGCCCGTGTTCCCTATGCAAGAACACTTCCAGATTAGACTGAAACCCTTCGAAAATAAATTATTTGATGCACAAAAACCAAGAGAGGTGTTCGGTTCCGTGTGTGCACGTCGTACGTCGCAAAGGCAGGGCGACTAGGGGAATTGCTCCTGTCTATCGGGCGATTTCAAGACCCTGAGGTCCTTCCGGATCGAAGCACCCGGGTTGCTCCTTTGGTGACAGCCCGGCACGGTACCCAGCGCGGGAGAACGACGTAAAGATCGGCGCCGCCTTTCATCGTGCTCTGCAGCTCCTCCGCCTCTGCTGCGTGGATCGCCCCTTCTATCCGGAATTGCCAACCCCCTACCTGCTCCAGGACGGGGGGGGGGGCAGGACGCAGGTATTTGGCCCAGCAGAACGCTCGTTTTTTTTTTCTGCAGCAGAGCCATCTACCTGCTCGCCAGGTGCTTCGTCGGGGTTTCCTCCACCACCGCACAAGAAGATCGCTCTGTCCCTCTCGTGACTTCTCTGCAGGAGCATAAAGTGTGAGTAAATGGATTGCAACAAGCAACACGACATGTACATCTATCTCTCATCGTAGGAGCAGCAGAGATAATTACCAGATGAAAAAGGTTCGGTGTTGTGGTGATGGTGGTGGTGGTGGTGGTGGTTCCTGTTTTAGTTGTTTTTTTGCTGTCGTTGTGGTAGATGTTTCTGCTGTGGTGTTTATGTTTGCCCACACGAGCAAGCTCCATGTAGGAGTAGCATTTCGTCCCGGCCACCTTCAGCAGGCCTCTGAGCTGCTGCTGTTGCTCCTCCTGCTGCTACTACTTCTGCGGCTGCAAAGCAGATTGGATCAAACTCTGAGTTCACGCTTGGGCGCAGCAGGTTGATGCAGTAGTGGGTGCCGCTGTTTGTCCATATTCGCGTCCGGTCTCTCTCTCTCTCTCTTGTCCCGCTGTCTGTCATCTCTGCATCTGGTCTCTATCTATCTCTCTCCCCTCCCTTCCCTCTTCTCCCTTCGCTTTCTCTTCTCTCTTTGTCTTCTTGTCTCTCCCTCCATCTTTTTCCCGATGCTCCCCCTCTCTCGTTGTCGCGCCCCCCATCCCTTTATTTCTCCTTCTCTCTCCCCACCCCTCGTCTCCCCTCCCTCTCCCTCTCCCTCTGTTCTTGTCTCTCTCCCCCATGCCTCTCTTTTTCCTTCTCTTTCCCCACCCCTCGTCTCCCTGTTCTTGCCTCTCTCCCCACGCCTCTCTCTCCCCACCCCTCGTCTCCCCCCTTCTCCCTCTCTTCTTGTCTTCCCCCCCCCCAACCCCGCTCTCCTTCATTCTCCCTCTCACTCTCTGTCTTGCCCCCCTTATCTCTTCTCGAGTAAGCCAGGCACTCACGCCATTGCGTGGGGATCGGTCCCTGTACACATCAGACCACGCTGTACGAGTACAGACCACTCTCAAGCGGTGTATAGCTTGCTTCGCCAAATGGGCAGGGTGACTGACCCGTTCGTTAACCTGTGGCGGCAAATCACCGGCGTCGTGCGAAAACGCCAGAATGAAAAGGCTATGTGGTGCTTCAAAGCTCTGTACAGGAATCGGACAGATCGTCTACAAATAAATAAAATTCCCACCTCATGATCTAGATCCTTCAGGGAAGACACGTTTATGATCTGCAGAATATAACGCAACGTATCACACATCGGACAGATCATCATCTACAGGATATATCTGCCTTATAGGGGCGGTCCCTCACGTTATGAGCGATGCCTTAAGAGAGGTGGTGCCGCATGTCATGTACAGATAGATCATGGTCTGTAGATCATCTATTATGGGGGTCCATAGTAAATAGGACCTACGGCACACACAAAAACCTATATATTTCCCTATTTTTTCTCAACAATATTTGGTCCCGTTTACTATGGTCCCCCGTAATAGTCCCTCACCTGCCGTTGTGAGAGGTTGTGCAATATCTGCCATATAGGGCACGGTCCAGCCCAGGAAACGTGTGCTATTGACAGAGCGTGCAGATTGTGCGACTCCCACCCGGCAACATGAGCTAGATCGTACAAATCAGGAATAGATTATCTATCTGCCCTGAAATACCCAGGTCGTCGAGTGGGAATCGATAGATGACCCGCCGGAGGTGTGAAAATACGTTTTTTTTTTTCAGGTGCTTCAGAGCTCTGCACGCAATGGGACAGCTCATCTACGGACAATTCCCACCTCGTAATCTAGATCCTTCAGAGCAGATATACCTATGATCTGCAGGATCTACTCCTACATATCACAGCTCAGACAGATCATGAGCTGTGGATGATCTGTCGATAGTTCCGCACCTGTCGTTGTGAAAGGTCGTCGTGCAGGATCTGCATGATAGCACAGATTCGGCCCAGGAAACATGTGCTAGATAGACCTTGCAGATTACGCGGGTCCCACCCGGCAACATGAGCTAGATCGTACAGGTAATACAGGTCAGGGATCTATCTACCTGCCCTGAAATATCTAGATCATCGAGTGGGAATGATTTGTAGGTGATATCTCCGAGGTGTGCAACTTATCAGAAGGGCGGGTTAGGATCTGGATGATCGAAGGTCAGTAGCTCATGTTCCCGCGTGGGACCCCTTACAATCACCATGATATCATTACAGTAGGACAGGTTTTTTTTCCAGGGATCTTCACGGGCCATGACCCAAACCCGTGGGTCGGGTCAGGAAGGGTTCGAGATCTCACGGGTCGGGTTGGGCCGGGCCAGGTGGGGTCAGAAGGTCTTTTGAAATGATCACGGGTCGGGCCCGGTCACCGTTACCCGACCCGACCAGATATGACCTGACCCGCGAGGTTCGACCTGGCCCGACTCGACCCGTGAACAGCCCTGGTTTTTTCATGAGTTGTACCTGTACTACCCACAGGCCCTGCACAACGTCTCGTGACGGCGGGTTGAGGTGCAGATGTGCAGATGGTCTACTAGAGCTGGGCACGGACTGACTCAAGCGAGTACCCATTTTACCATCGTCAAAGTCAATCAGTATACAGTCAGTATTGGATCGCAACAGGGTCTTTTCTCTCCTCTCTACTCTTCTCCCAAAGCGCGTTAACCTTTTGAGGACTGCAGTCCGATTTTGGGGCCAAAATCACTTAAATTCTGAGTAATTCGTCCCCCAAACGGGACTGCAGTCCTAAAAGGGTTGAGTGGGTTTCCGTACTATAATATGGCGTGTTTCTTGGGCGTACATAAGATTAGAAAAAAACTACTGGCGAATATGCTGGCCACGTCAATCAGTAGATTGCTGCTGCCAGTACATACTGTTGTGCCAACGCCCAGCCCTATTGTCTACAACTATGTCCCTAAATATAAGTACTTTTTGATTAGATATTAATATACTAACCTTCATTATATTAAGGAACAGATTGGTGTAGGTCGTGAGCTGTCTGGCGTGTGAAAATTTGAGCATGTAACCGCATCACATCATCGACCCCCCAACACGGCGTGCGGCAATCATGCGCAAGTCATGGCCCAGGGGAACTGATAATCACGACTGCGTAGTCGAGATTTTGATCACGAATTCGGGGACATTTACAAGTCATCCCCGGGTTTCAGGCTCTGCGTTTCGGGTTGGCGATAGGGTAGGGTTAGTGCTAGTTGCCGGCCTTCAGACCTGTGAGAAAATTACAGCGACGGGACTTTACGTGATATCCACCTGGAGTGTAGGGTTTATTCACCAAGAAAGACGCTGCTCCAGGGCTCGGTTGTTGTTGCACGCTGGTCTGCGAGAGGTGGTTGGTGTGCTGGAGAGGACGGCTGCAACGGGAAAAGGCCGAACGCAAGGCCTAACACCCGGGGATAGCTCGTTTAACTTCCACGTAGTCGGCATTTCGTTTTTTTCGCCTACCGTATGTACGCGTAGTTGTGATTTTCAGTTCCTTCCCCCATGGCCGAGTTGGCACGATTCCGCCCGCGGAGTTCGCCTCGAGGACGCTATTACGGGGGACCATAGTAAATAGGACCTACGGTTCACACAAAAACCTATACATTTTACTATTTTTACTAACAATATTTAGTCCTATTTACTACGGTACACACAACCTATGTAGTTCCTTATTTTTGCTGACATTGTTTGGTCCTATTTACTATGGTCCCCCGTAATATGAATAGGAGTCGTCGCACGGCACACGAGGCGTAAAACACCCCATCCTCGTACCCGTCCTGCTGGGCGCTCACGCAACTCGTGCGCAGTTGACAGCACCAAAATGGTCGTTGTTTTGATCGCCAACCCGGGGTCCCACGCAGGGGTGTGGCCTACTTATTTTCTCAAGAAGTCAGTGTTGGGCGGGTGGTGGAGTATGGAACTCCTCGGGCAATAAACAGTCGCAGGATATGTTGACGCTATGGATGTACTGTACATATATACTCCCTGTCGGGGCGTACATCCCATTGCAGGGTCTGTCTCCTAAGTAGATGCATTCCTATATAATTTCGAGGCGGGGGGGGGGGGGTTGCACTCTTGTTTTTTCTAGACCAAACCTCGCGCAGCTTTTGCCACATACCAGAGGACTGCCGTAGTCAAGACGCGAAAAGGAAGCCTTGCGTTTGATTGCTCCGAAGCCAGGCATGCGGCCAAATCACGCCGTCGTCTTGACAACGGCGATCATGTCAGGATGGGCACTATTACGGGGGACCATAGTAAACAAGACCAAATATTTGCTAGTAAAAATAGTAAAATATATAGTTTTTTCTGTGTACCGTAGGTCTTACTTACTATGTTCCCCCGTAATATTTGTTTCCGCGGGTTTTGCCCCCGGACGCTGTCGATGACGCCGCCCTTGAGCTGGGACTGTCCTAGACGCGTAAGAGTGCTCGATGCGGAGACTGATATGGACTCCGTTTTCAAGACAACCTCTCGCGGCTTGCCACATACCGAGTGCCTCACAGGCGGGTATGACCAATCCATCTGATCGCTTCAGAAAGCTGAGGCATGTACGTGCGACGAGCCGCATCAACATCTTTGACCCGACGGCGGCTTTTATCATTGCCCGCATGGATGGGACGCACGATTTTGATTCCGTTCGCGGGTTTCGTTGGCCTCGGGCTGCTGACTGATCCCACTAACCTTTAGCAGCACATCTTACGAGTAAGCTTGCGAACGACGGTTCCTCTCATACGAAAGAGAGAGAGGTCCACAACAAGCACCAGTCTTGAGACTATGCCGGGGAAAGGTCAAATTTCGGATGTTGGTTGGCTTGTATTGGTGTGTTCTCATACCCGGTACGTTGGTGTTTTCAGTTTCTTGTACGTACCCTGGTGTCAGTTTTACGATTTTTTTTTTTTTTTTGGTTTTTTCTTCCGTCTCTCACAGCCTGTGACAATGTCCTCATCTCTCCAGGATGAAAAAAAAAACGTCATGGCCGGGCAGTGGTGGGTGTGCTGATGTTGGGTAGCAAGAACGCCTCTTGTGGAAACAATAACGATGACAATAGAGCGGTTATACGAAAAAGAGAGCGATCGCCACACTGCCCCTTTTCCGAGAGCTAAGACAGAGGGGGGGGTATACTAAAATCATCTAAAAAACCAATTGGACAAAAAAAACAATCGCAGCAACTTCATCGATTTGTACACAAATTTCAACGCTCCGATTTTGTTTTTGTTTTTCTTTTACCTTTCCGGGAGTGTGGCGTCATAGATTTGGGTCCGCGTGCTCCCCTGGTTGTGTGATGAAGCCGAGCAGGTCGATCCTATTTCCAGGAAAATGCAGCCCGAGCCTACCGAGTGCTCTCGTTTTGGTCTCTTCTGTCTCGTACGCGCAGTATGTGTAAGTCGATCGGACCCCCGTCAACCAACGGTTCGAGTACTCCATGTCTCTCGAGCTTGTACACTACAGTATTTATGCGTAGAACCATTTTCTCGGAGTAGTGGTAAGCTCTAGTGGGCTGTTGCTGCAGGCTCCGTGTGTCCTATCAATCAATCTCGCAGTTTTTGCCCATATACTACATCCCTCTTTGAGAGAATGCCACCATTCGGAGTACAGCAGTAGCGCCGGTCTCCTCTATAGTGCCTGTATCATATGCGCCAGCCAACTTCACCGGCACTATATACAGCGGCAACAAACCGGCACTAATTACCCCGCACCAGCACCGCCACTCCAGCTATTCCCATATATATATATATATATATGTGCCGAGCGATTCCAACGGCGCGATAGCGGGCCGCCGGCACTATTACGAAGGACCGCAGTAAATAGGACCAAATATTGTTAGTAAAAATAGGTGAATATATAGATGTTTATGTACACCAAAGGTCCTATTAACTATGGACCCCCCCCCCGTAATAGCTATGAATACTCAACCGGCGCCATATATAGAGGGACCACTGCTGCATGCCACATTCATCGGACCGATTCAGTTTCTGGCCAAGCACGCGAAACGCAACACATCTGCCTGCGCCTTGCTCCCCGTTTTTGCACTCTGATCAAAAGCCTCGATCCACCCTGATCCCACCAGAACCGTTGAGACCTCCAAACGCGCTTGAGCCTGGGTACGTATGTTTGCCGGCGGCAGGGGCCACCCACTTCTCCAGCAACGAACGCACAGCCCGCGCAGATAACCGCTTCCGGCAGTTGATGATATATCTGTAGATCTTTCGAGGCAGACCTACGAGTATCCCCTTTCCTATTTACTATTTAGCTCCTGTTGTTTTAGGGTGGTTTAGGGTGGGACCCGTATATCCTGCGTGATCTACAGCAGTAGAACATGTTTCCTGGGTTGGATCTAGCACCCTTATAAGGCAGATCCTGCACGACCTCTGACGACGGCGGGTGACGAACTGGATGATCTATCTACAGATCATGATCTATCTGTACATGACATGTGGCACCACCCCTTTAAGGCGTTGCTCATAGCGTAAGGCACTGCCCCTATAAGGCAGATCCTGCGCAACCTCTCACAACGGCGGGTGACGAACTGGATGATCTATCTGTAGATCATCATACATACTGTAGATTATCTATCGTAGGTGTCTCATGTTTACGCTAGGGTGTGTTCGGTAGGGAGGGTACACCGATGCACGGGGCGTATTTTTGTTGGGACGTACCGAACCTAGCGAAGTGTCGGGTATTCGGGTATCGGGTTCGTACCGAACCATGCTGGAGTGTTGAGTGGCCCATTGAGGTCCATATGTACCGAACGTTACTGAAGGCCGGTGAGGCGTGCCGAAGTTTTTCGAAGTTAGGTTATCGGTATCCTTCTCGTACCTATAACCATACTGGAGTGTTCGGTAGCGTCTTGAGGCCTTATATGTACCGAACGTTACCGAATTGTCGGGTACCGGTACTCACCAAGAAAATCCCCGTCGGTATACTTTGGTACATACCCTATACCGAACACGCCCTTGCAAAGGTTATCTCGCACAGACCACTCTAGACATGAGTGTCAGAACCGTCCCAGGATAAGTAATTCAGGGGATGTAACACTACGATCCCCTTGCGGGGGAAAACACGGGTTTCCAGTATACCAGGTAGCATTTTCCCATGTGGGAGCTGTTTTCCGTTTTTTTCCTGCGAAAAAAAGCAGGATTATTTTACGAACGGCGAGTGTATTTTTGGAAGGCGAGCGTACGTGTGCATAACGCGTAGCGTGCATCCCTGGTTACGGTATATAGTACAGCTCAGACAGATCACCTACAGATGGATATGATCTAGATCATCTACGCAGCTTCTCACCTGCCTTTTTTGAGAGGTTGTACGGGGCGCGCATACCGAATCATACTGGGTGATGATATAACACATCCCCTGGGACGAATTTCAGGCCCGATTTTCCTCCAAACCATCGGGGGGGGGGGTTCGCGCACACAACGAAAAGTGGTGATTTTGGAAAAATTTCGTCGAGGAGGTTTCATAGTATTAATAGTGGACAGCATCGCTCGTCGTACTCGGCACGCCCTCCGAGGGGGTGTGATATCTTATCACCCTAGGGTGATAGTTTGATACGGTATAGTAGTGCAGATCCCAACCCGGGAAGCATATTATACCTGTAGAATAATCAGGTAAACTGTACGGCTGGCTTTCCATGCTGCAACATGGAGCTAGGTCATACAGACCAGGGATATATATCTATC
>JASSKH010000002.1:2846649-2941649 GCA_031763025.1 Macrocystis pyrifera | reverse complement strand
TCCCCCCTCCCCCCCCCCCCTTTTCTTCCCTCCTCCCCCGTCTGTTCCTTCTCCGCTCTCCTTCTTCTGTCCCCATTTTCGACAGAGCCTATCGATGCGGTCGCCCATTCTTTTGTAATATATATATGTGTTTATTTTTCGGCATATTGTTTTTGGTGTTGAGGTTGTTCTTCCCCTGTTATTTTTTCTTGCGTGTTTTCGCTTGTTTCCGACCGGTGTCTTTAGCAGTTGATTAGCTTGGCTACGTTCGTACCTGGTAGGTAATTACCTCGATTCATTTTGCCTTTATTCTGGTGTGTTTTACTGCTTGTTTCCGATCGGTGTCGCTAGCAGTTGATTAGCTTGGTTACGTTCGTACCTGGTAGGTAATTACCTCGATTCATTTTGCCTTTATTCTGGTGTGTTTTATTGTTGGCAGTCTTGGCCCGAAGTTGAAGGGACGTATCGCGATGCTCCGTGGGGCTGAAGGAACACCGCCCTCGACACTGCTGTTTCAGCAGGAAACGCCCTCGATGCTGTATATCTGAAAAAAAATGTTTCGTAAAACGTTCAAAACTTGTATGAAACTTGAAAGGTTTCACAGCAACATTATTCACACTTAGAACCATACTACTACTAAAACAACAAAAGTAACAAAAACAGCAGTAGCAAAAAAAACAGCAGCTCATCTCCGAAAGAATTATTCACACTTAGAACCAAATCAACAACATTCGATCAATCTATAAATATCTGTGAAATGCAAAGGTTTCAACATGTTGCAACATCATATCAATATCCCTTGTTCGGGTTATATAGTATCAGTGCGCAGAATGATTAGTTGAAATTGTCCTGTTGACCCGGGCAGCATCCAGGGGAGCCGCTGGCCTATATCTTTGACAAGGAATCACATATAGAATACGCGCGTTCGGTTTTTCACAATAATTGTAAAATTAGGTAAAAATGGAATATAGACGAGGCGTATTACGCAGCTTGCAAAGTTGAGTATCAACTATTTTAATCAGTCGAACTCACAGCTGACGTATTTCAAAATTTATAAAAACAAAAAAAAATGGGGGAAGATAATATCACAATGGTAAATCAGGAGCGAATACGCCTGTCACGGAGGCCCATGGGAAATACCTGGTAGGCCCAAAAATCAGCCCAGAGCGCCCATTTTTGGTGCGTTGTATCTCAAGAACTGCGTGAATCGATTTTTTTTTTTGTGTTGATATGACGTCTTGAGGCCATGGTGATAGTATAAATGCTGGAATAAATAATACCTGGTAGGCTTTTCCATCGATGCTACATTCATTTTGGAGTCTTCATAAATACATCCTGAAGCTTCTCTCCCCCCGTTTTCAGGCCATCGTGATAGTAGAAATGCTGGAATAAACAGGCTTTCCCATCGATGTAACAGATATTTGGGATTCTTCAGAAATACATTGGCAAGCTTTCTCTTTTCCCAGTTTTTTTAGGGCCATCGTGACATTATTAGTAAGAATACTGAAATATAATGGGGTCCTGATCACTCATGTTAAACCCTTAAAGGACCGCACTCCCGTTTTGAGGACAAAGCAGTCAAATTCTAAGTATTACGGGGGTCCATACTCAATAGGACCTATGGTATACACAAAAACCTGTATATTTACCTATTTTTACTAACAAAGTTTGGTCCCGTTAACTATGGACCCCCCGTAATAGTAGTTTGGCCCCGAAACGGGACTGCGGTACTGAATGGGTTAATTAATTTCGTCCCCCGTGAGAACGGATCATCTAGCACCCTTGTCCCAGTATTCAAGTACGGTTTGTACACTAACATCAAAATAACAAGGTGCTTATTTGCAGGGACGAGTGTGGTACATATTTTCCAGGTGCTGTCTGGCCTGCCGCGGCGAGATACTGCAGGTATACTATTACGAGGGACCATGGTAAATGGGATCAAATTTTGTCAGTAAAAATAGGGAAATACAAGGTTTCCCCTCCGGGAGGTGCCGTATTAATAGGGGAGTGGCGCAAGAGCGAAATTATAACACTCGTACTCTTATGAAACCCTGCACACTTGTTTAGAAGTAGCATCTGCACCCACCCATCATTTTAACGTGAAGAACACGCACAACATATTTTTGAGGACAGACCATGTTGTACTGCTGTTCGCGGAATTAGTGTGGGATCATTACTACAATAATATATAATGGGGTATCGGTAAGTGGAGATATATTGATCCAGCTGACTCGCGGCGATGAATTCGTAAGAACATAAAAGTTGCGCGAGGTCGAGCTTGCGCCATAATTTGTGACCGGCTGAGTAATAAGGTGCAGCACATACATACATACATACATACATACATACATACTGGTACTACAATATATATGTTCTCCCAAAATAAATGCTTCTTGGTGATCAGGGTATAATATCAAGGTTTCAAAGGTACATGTTCGAGAACAAATCGTAGTCCGAGTACTGAGAGTATTGGAGTACTGGCGGCAAAACTACTGCGAGTACTGAGAAGGCCCAAATACTGAGAGTAATGAGAGTGTGAGCAGTACCGAACCCCGAGAATACAGGTTGCTTGAAGTATGTACCCGCAGTAGTATCGAAACACGAAATAAATACTTGGGGGTGAAGGCAATATATGCGCAGTACAGAACCTCTCGAGATACTGAGAGCATTCGCAGTCATGCATAATATTGTACTTCGAAGTATCGAAATACTGGCAGACTGCTTTGATTGCTCAAGTTTTGTCTCCAGCGAAAGTAGTTTGCTCCAACTCCCACTCGTGTGGGACTATCTGGGTGTGTTTTGTGCCGAACGCTGGGCCTGAGACTTTTCGACACGGTGCAGAGACGGTTGAAGTATACTTCATACTCGAAGTATACTGGGCATATTGAGGATATTTCATTTCTGCGAGTACTGAGTCTCGCAGAAAAAGCAGCAGTACGAACACTACCAACGGACGAAATACTGCTATAGACTAGTACTTACTGGTATATACTTGTAGTACCCGCCGTACAGAAGCCCAAAGAAAGTATACGCAGTAGTATCTACAGAACCTCAAAATACTGCGAGTACTCGCAGTATCTCGAGTACAAAAACCCCGAAATACTGCGAATGTACGAAGTACCTACGGTAATAATAGCAGCAGTATCTACTCGAACATACTTTGCTTTACTCCCAAGTATTCGGAGTAGCTGTGAAATGTTGAGGTATGAACGCACGCCACACGCAAGCGCGCCCAAACTCTTTAATTTGGGCTAAAACACACAAGTAACATGTACTCTTAGACTATCATATTATACGTTCAGAGAAGCAAGGTGTGGACGAATGTATTATTTTTATTACTGTAGTACTGTTGTAGTCCTGGTACAAAAATAGTCAAAAGTGAAACTAAAAAAAAAAAAACGTGGATGGTGCGAGTCGAACCTCGGAAACGAAAATGTTATATATCCAGCGCAATATAAACGTGTACGCTAGAACAGTGCTCGTACAACTGGCTTGTCGTGTTTTTTACGCAATCTAAAACACTTCGCACGATCTCCTACAGCAGTAGAGTAGCTTGTACAGGTACGACTGCATATTCAGCAGTACTGCTGTAAAATGCAACGCGAGGAACGTACGTGTACTGATCCCCTTTCAGCTGGCTCTAGGATCTATCCGCCAGCAATGTAGGACACACTGCAATCAGAACTACTGTACTGCTATAAGTGTATTTTGCACGAACGCTGCTGTACGGATGGGCCGCAGTACGATCATCCACACGCGCAAGGTGTGCCCACTGCTGCTGCTGGGCAGCAGGGTTGGTTGTGGTGCTGTAGGAAGCTGGAGGCAAGCACGCTCTGTGCACTGCTGTGGGTATTGTTCTCTAGGCGGTGGTCTGTGCTCCGTGCAACAACCCAAAAAAAATGTACAGGGATATTGTACGTCATCCTGGGTACATAAGGATAAAAAAACAGACCGTGGAATGCGGACGGCAGGCCCCAACAAACTCAACCAACCACAGCAACACTGCGCATATGGGCGTGCCGAACACGCACGGCGTATGGGCGGCAGCGTTGGAACGATGAGATCTGTGGTATTGTCTGTTGTGTACCTGGTATATGCCTGAGCTGTGTGCTCACAGCTCATGAGAGCCGGGGGGAGAAAATAGAGAGCATGACAATGTACCGATACGTACGTACAAAAAAAGGCTTCTTTACTGAAACCAGGGAAATCGTCTTATCCACTCCCGCCGGAAAAAAAAAATTAAGCGCCTGCCACGCGCTTCAGAGCCTAGACCAATATGTCCGGCAGGGCTTCCCGTGTCCGCGTACTTACTGTTTCGCCTAAAAGTGCTCGTGCGAAGAGAAAAGTTGGCAAAAGTACGAAAATTTGACAAATATACGTATACATGTATAGATTTTTTGTGTGTACCGTGGGTGCTATTTACTGTGGTCCTCCGTAATACTGCTGTGCAGGCTCTGCGCACTACAAGGTAAAAAATCGAAACTATCATAAAGAAACACGGGCCTATAGATGATGCGGGTTGTACGGCTCTCACCCCGATACAGGACGTGCACATGGAGCAGTGCAGATCCAAAGCACAGCCAGTACGTACGAAGTACCTGGTGCGTACGTACGTACGTACGTACTTTTTTTTTTTCTTGTTCGTTTTGGGGGGGTATATGTATGTATGTGTCTCGATGTGGGAACGATGTTGCTATTACGGGGGTCCATAGTTAACAGGACCTATGGCGTACATAAAAACCTATATATTTACATGTTTTTGCTCACAATATTTGGTCCTATATACTATGGACCGAATGGTGGGTGTAAAAATAGATGAATGTTGTTGTTTTTTGTGTGTACCGTAGTCCTATTCAATATGGTCCCCCGTAAAATAGTGTCATTGCGGATTGTACGGGAAGAACACGAGCGCTATCGTAGGCCCTGCAGATCAGGGATCTACCCGCTCTTAAGAATGTAGATCATCGAGCGGAAATCGATGGCATGTAGATGATCTATTGAATTTGTAGTCAACTGCTGTGCGGTCGTTTTTGTCCCGATCGATGTTTGAAAAAAAAAAACTGAAAATAGGAAACTTGTTAAAATATATATGCATATATATATCCTCGATACATTAAAAATAACGAAAATGAACTATTACGGTAAGGGACCATAGTAAACAGGACCGAACATTGTGAGCAAAAATATGTAAATATATAGGTTTTTATGTATGCCATAGGTCCTGTTAACTATGGACCCCCGTAATAGTGTAGAAACCTTTTTTTGACCCCCTTGGACCCCCGAAATAACCACCAAAACGACGGAAAAAAGCTTTTTTGGTGTAATCAAATCGTCCCGCGAGCAAGCAGCGCGAGCGGCGGCAGTATATTGCTCGAGAGTATCGTCTTGCTCCCGTGCCGGCGGCACGGCTCTCTCGCTTGCACCGTCGTGACTCGGTCATCGAAGTTTGAATCATGTAACATCGGTGGCCGTAGCTGTGATCGTCCCTTTTTGTGATCGCCAATTTGTCCCCTCCGAAGTCGTAAGAGGGGGAGTTCAACCTGAAAACATAGAGCTGACCTCGCACAGATCATCTGACCTCGAGCAGATCATCTCTGCAGATCATCTATCGATTCGCACTGGATGATGAAGATATTTTGCGATCGTCATTTTTTCCCTCCTTTGTCTCGAGAGGGGGGTTTAAACCTGAAAACATAGAGCTGACCTCGCACAGATCATCTGACCTCGAGCAGATCATCTCTGCAGATCAGCTATCGATTCACACTGGATGATGAAGATATTGGCGATCGAAGACATTTTTTCGCCTCCTTTGTCCCAAGAGGGGGGTTTTAAACCTGAAAACATAGAGCTGACCAAGAACAGATCATCTGACCTCGAGCAGATCATCTCTGCAGATCAGCTATCGATTCACACTGGATGATGAAGATATTGGCGATCGAAGACATTTTTTCGCCTCCTTTGTCCCAAGAGGGGGGTTTAAACCTGAAAACATAGAGCTGACCAAGAACAGATCATCTGACCTCGAACAGATCATCTCTGCAGATCATCTATCGATTCCCACTGGATGATGCAGATATTTTGCGATCGTCATTTTTTCCCCTCCTTTGTCTCGAGAGGGGGGTTTAAACCTGAAAACATAGAGCTGACCTCGCACAGATCATCTGACCTCGAGCAGATCATCTCTGCAGATCAGCTATCGATTCACACTGGATGATGAAGATATTGGCGATCGAAGACATTTTTTCGCCTCCTTTGTCCCAAGAGGGGGGTTTAAACCTGAAAACATAGAGCTGACCAAGAACAGATCATCTGACCTCGAACAGATCATCTCTGCAGACCACCTATCGATTCCCACTGGATGATGTAGATATTTCGAGGCAGACAGATGGTCTATTCCCGATCTTGTACGATGTGATCGATCTGCAGTCAGTAGCTCATCTTGCCGGGCGGGACACGTACGATCTGCGTCATCTGCTGTAGGTCGGATCCCCTGGGTTGGATCTGAAACTATGAAGGTCCTGCATGACATGTAGTGACGGCAGATGAGGAACTGGATGACCTACGGTAGACAGATAGATAGATCATGATCTACAGCTGTCGGAGATGCGAAAAAAATCATATACCTGAAAACATGAAATTTGTGTCAGTAAGTAAAACTTCAACCTGAGAAAAACTTAATTTTGTACTATTTTTTTTATTCAAACATTGAAAACAAAACTGAAAAACTCGAACTAAATTGGGTTCCCCCCCCCCCCCCCCCCCCCCCCCCCCCCCCCCCCCCCCCCCCCCCCCCCCCCCCCCCCCCCCCCCCCCCCCCCCCCCCCCCCCCCCCCCCCCCCCCCCCCCCCCCCCCCCCCCCCCCCCCCCCCCCCCCCCCCCCCCCCCCCCCCCCCCCCCCCCCCCCCCCCCCCCCCCCCCCCCCCCCCCCCCCCCCCCCCCCCCCCCCCCCCCCCCCCCCCCCCCCCACCCCCCCCCCCCCCCCCCCCCCCCCCCCCCCCCCCCCCCCCCCCCCCCCCCCCCCCCCCCCCCCCCCCCCCCCCCTCTCCCGTCCTGTTTTTGTTCTTTTGACAGTCCCGGCCTGAAGTGGACGAGCATATCGCTGTGCTCCATGAGCTGAATACCGCCCTCACCATGGCCTCGGGGCACCCCAGCCAGAACAGAGTAGGGGGGGTCATCCAGGCACTAGTGCCGCTGCTGGCGGTCTCCAACAATGAGGTAGGCATTTTTCTGGGGGGGGGGGGGGGGGGGAGGGCAGGGAGGCGGGTAGGTGTGCTCGATGTCATGCATGGCCGTAGTCGTATGACCATGGACTCTCGCCTCCCTACAATGCCGGGCCGGAGCGCGTCGGGTTTTCACCGGCCAGGCAGGCATTGCTTGCACCTGACGCGAAGGGGGGGGGGGGGGGGGGGGGGGGGGGGGTAGTTACCATATTTTTACACAGCTGGACTCACGATTCTTCGGGGAAACTAACTGCCTCGGATATTCGAGAAAGAGGCAGCCACACCCGCGCTTTTGCTTTGCTTGTTAGTATGGCTTTGGCTCGGTCTTGGCCGTGGTTTGTTTGTGTAAGCCCTCCACTGCGTTAGTTGGGCTATTTTGCTTGGCTGTTATGCTTGGCAGTATATTTTCCTTTTTTTATTGTTGCAACCATCCAGGCACTCCGGATGCCGCTGCTTGTCTTTTCTCGGCACTCGTCTTGGCCTGTCTTGGTTCGGCTCGGCTTGGCTTGGCTTGGCTTGGCTTGGCTTGGCCTTACTTGCTTGCTTGATTTGCTTCGCTCTGCTCGACTTGGCAATTTGATTCTTCTTCCTGGCACCGTCACTACGAGTAGTTCTGCTGCTTCCTGTTTACGGGGGGCCATAGGAAATAGGACCAAATATTGTAGGTAAAAATAGGTAAATATATAGGTTTTTTATGTATACCATAGGTCCTATTAACTATGGACCCCCGTAGTAGCACTGTAAACAGTGCTGCTGCTGCTTCGCTCTTCTTGACTTGACTTGGACTTTACCACGTATCGCTGTGTTTTGTCTTCCCGGCACGAGTACACTAGTGGGGCACTGCTGCACTCGGTTGCTGCGCCCGGCTTTTATTGCTCTCGTTTTTTTTTCCAATGCTGTCTCGTTTTTCTCCAATTCCGTTGCGTTTCCGATCCCTCGCGCACGCACACTCGTGAAACGCAGGTGGTTCTGCTTGCCATCCGCGCCCTGATCACGTGCATCGACATCACCCGAGGGCTGCCGCCAGCTTAGTCGAGGGCGGAGCGCTGAGGCCCATGTGCCGGAGGCTGTTGGAGATCGAGGACATGGATGTCGCCGAGGCTTGCCTCAAGTGCATACACTTGCTGTCCAAGGTACGCTCGTATGCTTCGTATAGGGATAATATAGGGATACGAACGATAGTAAATTTTACCCGCTGGTGCGGGTTAGTTTTGCACTAGAGTGAGGCTTTTTATGGGGTAGGGGGGGGGGGGGGAGGGGGGCGCGTTGAGGCCCATGTGCACGAGGGTGCTGGAGATTGGAGCACATGGATGTTGTGGAGGCTTGCCTTAAGTGCATACGCTTGCTGTCCAAGGTGTATATCTAGTTAGTATTGTATGTGTGTACCAGGCATGCATGCGTGCATGTACATAGTATATATAATATGTACCTGATGTGTATGTACGAGTATGGAGATTGTTCACGATGTAACTTTTTGTGTGGGGCGGGGGTGGGGATGTTGTAGGTAGAAGACTTGGGGTGTCGCCGAGAGCTGGGCGGGCCATCATTGTTTGTGTTTTTGTAGTTTTGTTTTCTCGTTGCTCTTAATGTTATTGATCGTACTGTGGTTCAGTTGGGGTTTTTTCTGGCGGGGCGGTTATGCACAACTATTGGTCCGATTTTGATGCCATGCGAAGACGTACAGGCCTTCGATTCCAATATCCGAACGGTCACCGCTAATGTTGGGGCATCAAACGGGAATCGAGTTCGATGCGATATCGATAGACAAATAATTGTCTTGGTAATCAATCCCTGGTACGTACGATTCCGATATTTGATACATCGAAGCTTTCGTTCAGTGCCAGCGCAAAAAACGCGGGAACGCCCTAGAGATGGAGGGGAAAAATGGTCCGATACAATATGTCGAAAGTCCGATATTTTGACACATCGAAACGTTCGATATGATGTCCAAGACTCACCCACCCGCACACGCTTACGAGTGTTGCTTGTTTAACTTGAAGGGTTTTGTTTTCCGGGGGTTTTTTTGCCGTTTTCGTTTTCTTGTTTTCCGTTTTTTCCCCTTCCCTTCACTTCCCTTCCCTTCCCTTCCGTTCCCTTCCCTTCCCGTTATTTTTTTTTCTCCATGACTCGACGTGTGGACACAATGATGGAAAATATGTGTACTATTTGATTGTCCACTGGTCATTGTTCATCGTCCCTACGTTTGGTGGATGCGCGATGGTGATCGACCGGGGTCTTTCCCTTTTTTTCTGTTCGCATGGCGCGCTTGGCCGTATTGGTGTCAAATATTCCAATGGCCGTGGCTCCCGTTTTTTTTCCTTCGGTCGCGCGCGTTTTGCGTGTCCATGTTGGTGTTCGTAAATATTTATATTGGCGACTGGCGATTATCTGATCGGTTATTATTTTTTTAATCGTGATCGTGATGGGCGTTGGTCGGTTGGTCTTTGACTGTCGTGGCGGCGGCGACGGGGGGGGGGGGGGGACGGAACAGGACAATCCCGGGCGGTGCTGGAGGCCGGAGGTGCCAAGGCCTGCTTGGCGTTTTTCGATTTTTTTCCGCTAGACCTGCAACAGAACGCGCTGGGTACGGTGTCGCGGCTAGTGGCTCCTGGTGTCTGCGGCAGGAGGTCCGATGTACGCCGTGTGCGAGAGGTGAGTTGTTTGTCGTATGGGTGGGGGGCTCATTATCATGCATGGCCGTGGTCGGATGACCATAGTATGGGGGGGTGGGGGAGAGGGGATGGGTGCAAGGGTGATGGTGGTAGGGGTGGAGGCGGGTGTATGCTCGATGTTGTTTCTCTAGTATGTTGTTGCTGTTGTTGTTGTTGGTGGTGTTGGTGCTGGTGGTGTTGCTGTTGCTGTTGCTGTTGTGTTTGTTGTTGTGGCTGCTGCGACTGTTGCCCTGGTGCTGCTGCTGATGTCGCTGCTGTTGTTGGTATTTGCTGCTGATGTCGTTGCTGCTGTTGCTGTTGTCGTCATCTCCGCCACCACCCTGTACCCCTCCCCCTCCTTTTTTCAACGCCCCCCCCCCCCCCATCCCCCCTCCGCAGATCCTTCCTTTTTTGCGGGAATGCCTCATGAAACAAACGGTTAGCGATACGGGCACAAGCACAACGTCCCCCGGAGGGAGTTCCCACACCAACCCTGGTAGCGGTGGCGCCGGCATCGGGGGGGGGGGTCGGGGTCAGGTGGAGGTGGGGGTGGAGGGACGACTAGCGGTGGGGGGAAAGAGCTGGAGGAGGCGGTGGTGGTGGGGTGGGGGACTGGGGGGGAGCGGGAGGGGCGTCCCAGATGGCGAGCTTGTGTCTGGAGCGCTTGGTGGTTTCGTTTTCTACTCCCCTGAGAAAACCGATGGCAGACCCTGCTGCCGCCGCCGCCGCCGCCGCCGCCGCCGCTGCTGCTGCTGCTGCTGCTGCTGCTTCGACGGGTTACCGAGGGCTGAGGTGAGCGTCTTGTCTGTCTTCCCTGTGTGTGTATTGTATTCAATCGTCCTTTCTGCCCAGCTTCATCAGTACGCCCCTATCTCCGTCCTAATTCCTTATCCTAGAGATACATGAATTACGTGGTCGCAGACTACTGTGAGACAGAGAAAGCCCCAAAAACTTGCCCCTGTGTAGTACCAGGTATGCCTGTGCACTATTACGGGGGGGCCACAGTAAATAGGACCTACGGCAAAAACAAAAACCTATATAGTTCCCTATTTTTACCAACATTATTTGGTCCTATTTACTGTGGCCCTCCGCAATATATAGTTTGCCAGGATGTACGGCCAGGTGTACGTACGGTACGACCTCTCCCTCAAGAGGTTCTCACTATTACGGAGGGCCATAGTAAACGGGACCAAATATTGCCAGTAAAAAAATGGTAAACATATAGGTTTTTATGTGTACCGTAGGTCCTATCAACTATCAATCGTTGTAGGGGCAGCAGGCCCGCTTTGGGGACAAACCGCTCAGATTGTGAGTACGATTTGTCCCGCAGAACGGGGGACCCCCAGTCCTGAACGGGTCAACCTTCCGGTGCGTATATATTTACTATTACGGGGGTCCATAGTTAACAGGACCAAATATTGTTAGTAAAAATACCTAAATATATAGGTTTTTATGTATGCCATAGGTCCTGTTAACTATAGACCCCCGTATTAGTATCGACCGTATAATACGCAAGACAACCCCCCCCCCCCCCCCCCCCCCACCGGTCTATGGTCATACGACTACGGCCATGCATGATATTGAATACACCCCCCCTCCCCCCCTCCCCGTGCCATACGACTATGGCCATGCATGATCATAAGTACACACACTCCCCACCCTGCCAGCCCCTTGAACCCTTTTAGAAGTTCGGTCCCGTTTTGGAGACAAATCACTCAAATTCTATGTGGTTTGTTCCCGAAACTGACCTAAACGGACCGCAGTCCTAAAAGCGTCGAGGACGGTTTTTCCGAGCCGAGCCGAGCCGAGCCGAACCGAGCCGTTTTTGTTGTTGTTGTTGTTGTTGTTGTTGGTGTTGTTGTTGTTGTTGTTTTTGTTGCTTTTGTTGTTTTTGTTGCTTTTGTTGCTTTCCCCCAGGTTCAGTAGAGGTTAGGGGGGCGGTGGCCTTGGAAGTGGTTGTCTCTCGCTCGGCGTTTGCACGTCCCCCCTGCACGTCTCCTCCCTCTTGTCGGGAGGAATGCGTGTTGTATACCTGGCGTACGGTTTGAGGCCAGGTGTACGGTACGCCCCCCCCCCACCAAGAGCTTTGCCCATGGGCCAGATCACGACCTTACCGTACGAAACTCCTACCGGGAATAGACGCTCGGTTTGGTATTCATATCAGAGTCCAAATGGTGATTATATTTCCGGCCAGAGTGATAGCTGGGATGAAATTTCGGAGAAGATTATCTACGAAAAAAAGGGGCGAGGGGGGGCACGGTACACGGACGATATCAGAATGGTGGCTTTCCTAAACATAATCTCGTCTCGAGGAGGTTTTCGTGTTGGACATATAGCGCCAGTACTGTTACCTCGCCAGTACCAGTACCTCGCCACCACCCGTACCTCGCCAGTACCAGTGCCTCGCCAGTACCAGTATCTCGCCAGTACCGGTGCCTCGCCAGTACCAGTGCCCCATGCCCACAACTGCGTGCTGGTGCTGTTTTCACTGGCACTGTCTAGCGGTCTGTCACAGGAAATAGTTACGTGCCAGATACAGGGTGCGGCAATTAATTACATGTATCGATGTGAAGTACACTGCCAGTATACTGCCTGTAAAGTGGTAAGGACGCTACTCTCATGCTGACAATTGTACGGTATTGTGAGTAATGTGCCTGTACTCGCAGCACGAAATGAGTTATGTACCAGAATGAAGTAGGGCGATGTGGTCAAAAGCAGGTACAAATACGCCATCGTTAGTGTATAGGCTGGAGTGTCAAGTGTTCAAGCATCCTGCCGGCCCTTCCCGGTGTACTGTTACGGGGGACCATAATAGTAAACAGGTCCATATTGCCAGTAAAAAATAGGTAAATATATAGGTTTTTGTGTGTACCGTAGGTCCTATTAACTATGCCCCCCCCCCCCGTAATAGGGTCGTACCTTGTTGTCACAGTATCCACGCCTCAAGCAGATCCCGATCTAGGTCGTCGATACCTACGTCACGATCTACTAGATATCTGAGGGCACAGATCAGGAACAACTGATCTGTGCTGTAACGGTGCCCCCTATTATTTCAGCCAAAAAGGGGGGGGGGGGGGGGGGTGGTTTCCTAGTGCGCTTCTGAAGAGGACAAATGTAGCGTCGGTGGAGAAGAAGCCTATCGTCGACCGCGCAATTTGTACACGGACAACATTTTCGATAAATTAATTCGCTCAAAAGTGGGCGATTTGGGGCTTTTAATTTTGGGCCTGTACTTCGTGCACTATGGGCCTCCGTGAAAAGATAAATGCTCGTTTTTTATTGGCGGGAGGGGCTTTTACCACCTTTCATGGTCTATTACGGGGGACCATAGTAAATAGGACCAAATATTGTTAGTAAAAATAGGTAAATATATAGGTTTTTGTGTGTACCGTAGGTCCTATTTATGGACCCACGTAGTAGCACGAGGTTCCCTGGGTTGCATCCCTGCACAGCCATCTCATAGCGACAGACTCTACACGTAGGTATTTTGATGATCTACGTAGGTAGATAGTGATCCATCTGGCCACCGTGTGCGGCTTTTTCCGCCGCCACCGCCGCTACTTCTGCTGCTGCTGCTGCCTTCTGTTTTGTCCGCTAGCAGCTGGGGGGCTCGCGCGGTTGGAGGTGGAAGAGAGCGAGGAGGAGGAGGAGGAGGATCAGGAAGAGGAGCAGGAGCAGGAGGAGCCGGGGAAGGGAGAGGAGCAGGAGCAGGAGGAGCAGGAGGCAGAAGAGGAGGAGGAGGGGCAGGAGGGGACAATGCGGCTGCGGCTGCGGCGGCAGCGGCTTCAGCAGCTGCGGCGGCGGCTACCGAGGCGGTATCAGGCAGGGGAGGTGGAGGGTCAGGTGTAGGTGGTGGTGGGCGGGAACGGGGACGGGGACGGGATGGAGGAAGAATCGGGGGTGATGGTGGGGGGAGGGGGAAGGGCACGAGGACGTTTGCTGGCGGTCTGGAGGCCTGGCAAGTGTCGTTCGTCCTCGAGGTTGCTGACGAGGAGGGTGTTGAGGGCTTGGTCCAAGACGCTGGGGAACAGCGTCATGGTCACTGGCGGTGAGTGGATTTTGTTTCATACAAGGGCTCTGGGTTGGTTGGCGATAAATCGCCGGCTAGGTATACTACGGCTCCCACCCCCCTGCAAGATCAGGTTTCTATCTACCCTGAAAATATCAGGGCTTTTCGCGGGCCATGACCCGACCCGCGGGTCCGGTCACGGGGTGTTCAAAATGTCACGGGTCGGGTCGGGTCGGGTCAGGAAGCGTTCAAAATCTCACGGGTCGGGTCGGGTCGGGTCGGGTCGGGTCAAGAGGTCTTAAAATCTCACGGGTCGGGTCGGGTCGGGTCAAGAGTTTTTCAAATCTCACGGGTCGGGTCGGGTCGGGTCAAGAGGCTTTCAAAATCTCGCGGGTCGGGTCGGGTCAGCTGACCCGACCCGACCCGACCCGACCCGTGAGATTTGACCTGACCCGCGAAAAGCCCTGGAAAATATCTGCAGCTCTGTACTTGAAGACAAGGAACTTTTCTATACCAATATTAGGATACCAAGGGTCGTTATATGTAGGGACAAAGTGGTGAAATGATTCAAGCGGGGGAATCGGTGATTGGTTCGAGGTGTGGAGTGAACCACTCCCACCTTTTCCATGTTCTATTTTTTTTTTTCCTGACCCACTTCACCCCATCCCGCCTCAATTCTCACCCACGCGCCCTACCCCAACCTGAAAACCCTAAACACACGTACCACCCTGGCCGAAAAATGTATGAAACCCTTCGTCCTTGTGTCAACTTCTAAACGATTCTTATATTTCCGCCCGAAGTGGTTTTCTTACCTAGGAGGCGTGCCACGATGAGGGTATATTGTATACTTTTTTTTCGGGGGGGGAGGAAATATTTGTGGGGCTTCTTGAGCTTGAGAACTACCACTCTCTGACGAAAATGTAGGGACCGCTTGGTCTTGGTATAATTTACGGGGAACCATAGTAAATAGGACCTACGGTACGCACAAAAACCTATATATTTACCTAGTTTTTGCTATTACGGGGGTCCATAGTTAATGGGACCAAATTTTGTTAGTAAAAATAGGTAAATATATAGGTTTTTGTGTATACCATAGGTCCTATTAACTATGGACCCCCGTAACAACAATATTTGGTCCTATTTACTATGGTCCCCCGTAATAGTGGTATAGATGCTCCTTGTGTTTCCGGCCAGAGCAGTACATAGCATGGTTCGTTTTTTACGGTAGTTCGCTTTGGGGCAAGATCAAAGCAGCGGCGACGGCGCCGGGGTTGGCTAGTACCGGTGGCGGGTCGCCCTCTCTGAAGGTCAAGGCAAAAAAGAAGACCTCCACCACCGCTTCGACAAAGAAGTTAAGCAAGGAGAGCGTAGACACCAGCTCTGCCGTGGGTGAGGATGGGGGTCGGGGGGGGGGACGACGACCCCCAAGAAGAAAAATAAAGACAAAAAGGCAGGGGAGGGAGAGGGAGTAGGCCTGGTATTTACTGTAGGCTATGGGATTGAATGTTCATCGGGCTTAAAGGTGCAATTTTCACCAAAAAAAAAAAAAAAAAAAAACACACACACACACACGCACTAATGTTAAAACATTTTTTTTCTTTTTCGGATGATTTGGGAGAGAGCTCCGCACATGAGAAGAGAGCCGCCGAAAATGTGGGGTGCACTTCTTACCGTAGCGTAAAAGCCTCAGAATATGTTAGGTGCACCCCTATTGTACCAAGCGCCACAGGGCTTCGAGTTGGCTCACTTGTTTTGAGTCGCCTCCGATCATCGTAAGGGTGCGGGTTTTCGCACCATTACGGGGGACCATAGTTAATAGGACCTACGGTACACACAAAAACCTATATATTTACCTATTTTTACGAAAAATATTTGGTCCTATTTACTATGGTCCTCCCGTAATAGGATGGGTTCTTGCTCTCGACAGCGGTAAGAACGGGCTCTAAATTCGCAAAACTTTTTTTTGTTTTTTTTGTTTTAGCGCCCCGGAGAGCGAGAAGAAACCCCTGTCCACACTTATTTCTCTATTACGGGGGTCCATAGTTAATAGGACCTATGGTACACACAAAAAAATTATATATGTACCAAGTTTTACTAAAAATATTTGGTCCTGTTTACTATGTTCCCCCGTAATTGTAGTTTTCGCGTACCGGTTCGAACCCGGTTCGTTTCTTCCACCTTAGTCGGGGCTGTCTCTGACCGTACCGTCATCAAAGTAAGTGGTTTACTCCGAGGATGTAGGCAACTTCTATTTTGTAGTTTTCGGATGGCTCTCTCTCTGTAGACCAGAATTTTTTCTTTTTCTTTTTACCGAATTCGTCCTAAGTTCGGTATTCTTGGGCAACCTTCTACTGCTGTAGGTACATCCTCGTACATATTCCGTTCTGGAAAAAAAAAAAAAAAAAAAACCCGAGCGCTGTAAAACGCGCGCATGCACGATGGATAAACCCACATCCTTACGGTAGCTGTTCGTTGGCTAACGTTGGCTAATAAGAGGTATTGGAAATTTTTGCGTGTATCATACGGGCAAGTCTAAAATAACACGGGGCAGTTGACGCCAGCTATCTTCCAATCAAATGGCTGAAATAACGCGAACGACGGGAGCCATCTTCCAATCAAATCGCTGTATTAACTGGAACCACGGGAACCACGTGAAATCATGCCGCACACAAACTAGAACAGAAGAAAGACACAGCTCGCAGCTCGCACACCCGCAGTCACGCGACGATCGACCTTCGATCTCGACATATAATCCACCCACGGTCAACAAGCTTGGTACCGGGCGAGGCCAATGAGTGTTAATTGTGGCCTGGGAGGTATAATTGGAATCCGTCGTCTAGGGGGCGAGAGGTTGGCCGCGGCGTTCTATGCTCTTCGTCAGAGCTTTCAAAAAGTTCTGTTTCGTGCCAACGGAGAGGAATCGAGCGTTTTTGTCGTCTGTTTTCTACACACCAGCTGCCAAATATGTTTGCATGCTACAACGAATGTATATCCGTTAGATCATGCAAGAAAAAAAATGACGTCACCCGCGGGCACTCCCGTACCCTTTAGCGCCGCCGACCGTTGCCCGCTTCGAAGGCACAGCGCGCCGCGTACACCGTTGTATATACGCACTTGGTGCGTTGTAAACGCATGGTGCGGTAGACGGGGGGGGGGGGGGGGGGGGGGGGCGTACTCTTTTGTTGCTTGCCTTGGTCATTTGACCATTAACGACGCATCCCTTTCGAGACGGAGCACCGTTCCTATTTCTAATAGAGACACCCCCAACAATTGGGCGCTCATTACGTTGTTTCCCTGTATTACATTAAAAAAAAGTTTTGCTAGTCTTATCCCCTTCCTGTTTGGCCGCCTGTGGCCACCATATATCTCCTGGGATATCGATCGTTTTCTCGCTGTTATCTAGTGTATCAAACTCCTCCGTGTCACATTCGTCTATTTCCCTTATCTCCTCTTCTAACACATCCCGTTCCTCCTTGTGCATTGCACATCCTCCTACTGTGTGAGTTCTACTCTATTGCTTTGCCACACGGGCACATCTGTGCATCTACTTCCTCCTCCTCCCGGTTACTGGTATACCTCTTTCTTTTTTCTGGCAGGTCCAGGTTACCTGCACGAAATCGCAGTTTCAACGTTTTCGCGAAGCCCATTAGGCCGTGCAAATACTTTTTCATTCCTATTCCTTCGCTCAATCCCCTGTATATCTGTCACTTAAGTGTTTTTCGGATTCCCCCTTGTTTCTTAGCGCTAACCCTTCGCTTCTTTCTATCCTTTCTTCTACTTCTGCCTTGTAACTCCCAAAATTCCCGGCGGACATCACCTCTTCTTGGTTTCCCCCTATATCCTTCCGCACTTTCTCAACTACGCCATCCCACCTTATTCCAGCTCGCCCTTTTGTTGCTTTCTCCATTCAGTTTTATCAACTATGGCTGGCAACCTCTTTTTTGGCATGTTCCGTACTTTATATTGCCGTTTCAACTTTCTCATGTCTCTAGTTGTCTTGAGTAGGTGCATTCCCAGGTATGCTCTTAATACTGTATCACTAGTCGTACTTGAGCATCTCAGGCTTTTTTTGCTGCTGCTGTCATATGTACTGTTTCCAACTCTTTTATTACGAGTTTCGCGTTCCCTTCCCATACGTCTCCTGCATATTCTAGCTTTGGTACTATCACATTCATCAGGATACATCTCTTAATCCTGGTGTCAGGGTGCGAGTCTGTTAGGATCGCATCCATCATGCCTACGTGTGCTTTACCCTTTCCTATTACTTTTGCTATATGTGTATCCCAAGAGCAGTCTTTTGATATCTCTGCGTCAAGGTACGTATACTGGTCTACGATCGGCAATTCATCTTCTCCCACTTCCGACTGAAATTTACCGGGTTCACCTTGTCTTCGTTACATCTACACTATACTGCGCATTTCTTGTATATATTTTTAATCAAGGCCAACCAAACGAAGTCGTATTGGTACAAGAAACGCCTCCATCTTCCTCCCACTTCGAAGTAAAGCCTTCCGTTGTATTCCGGGGGTCCATAGTTAATGGGACCAAATATGGTTGGTAAAAATAGGTAAATATATAGGTTTTTGTGTGTACCATAGGTCCTACCAGGTATTAACTATGGACCCCCGTAATTGAGTTTCGACGAAATCCTGATCCTCGATTTCACAGCTGTTGTTTAAAATATATATTGTTCATAAATATATATATATATTGTATATACCCAGGGATACACGAAAAGATTGAGAACTTAACTATTAATATTAAGCTCGTTTGGGCCGGTCGGTGTTACTCAACCGGTCACAAAGTATTATGGCGCAACCTCGACCTCGCGCAACTTTTTTGTATGAATTAATCGCCGCGAGTCGGCTGGATCAATTTATTATCCACTTATCGCTAACCTATTTTATATGATTGTAGTAATGGTCCCACACTAATTCCGCGAACAGCAGTATAATAGTCTGTCCTCAAGAATATGTAGTGTGTGTCTTCACGTTAAAATGATGGGTGGATGCAGGTACTACTTCTACACAAGTGTGCAGGGTTGCATACGAATATTATTTCGCTCTTGCGCCACTCCCCTATTCATACGGCACCTCCCGGAGGGGAACCTTGTATATATATATATATACCCAGGGGTACACGAAAAAAATGAGAAGTTGACTATTAATATTAATATTAGGCTCGTTTGGGCCGGTCGGTGTTACTGCTTGCCCGATTACTTGCCTGGTGGTCTACTCCTTTTTTTCTGTGTGTTGTGTTTCGAGAGTTTTTATTTTCTTTTCAATGTTCTTCGTTATTGCCCGGTGGTTACGTTCAAGTGGCCGGGAACAAACGCCTCCTGCCGTGTTTTCCCTTTCCAGCTTGCGGCACCCCCCGGGATTCAAGCACACCACAAGTGCGAAGGGGAACCTTGCAAAATATTTTTATAAATTTATGAAATACGTCAGCTGTGGATTCGACTGATTTAAGTAGTTGATACTCAACTTTGCAAGCTGCGTAATACGTCTCGTCTATGTTCCATTTTTACCGAATTTTACAAGTGTTGTAAACAACCGAACGCGCGTATTCTATGTGTAATTCCTTGTCAAAGATACAGGCCAGTGGCTCCCATATATACATATATATATATACAATATATATACATATATACATTATATATACATATACTCGTATATATACCCAGAGCTCCACGAAAAGAAGAGATAACGGGGCCACCCTCGCCGTCATATCAAAATTGAAAACAAACTTGGGAGTACTCGTACGCGTACTCGTACTCGTAGCGGGTTGATCTCTTTCGTCAAAAATGAAACATAGACGGGGTTTTTTTTTGTTTTTTTTTTCTTCAGTTTTTGTACTACGTGATTGTAGTACCCCCCTATCTGCGACTCTAAGACACAAAAGTGGGGTGTCGTTTTTTTTTTTTTTTTTTTTCGTGTACCCTTGTTTTACCTTGGTATATTGGTTGGGGTAAAATTGTTCTGTGCCAGGTACCAGGTATCGGTGTCTATTAACAATATGCGCTGAAAACGGTTGTGTGCGTACGAAAGAACAACACATATACTCGTACGTATCTGGGTTTTTTTTTTTGTTTTGTTTTAATGAAAATCTAACGTCGTCGTCGTCGTCGTCGTCGTCGTCGTCGTCGTCGTCCGCCCCCCCCCCCCCCCCCCCCCCCCCCCACGCCGTCGTTGTCGTTCTCCTTTCCCCTGACGCCGCGCTTCCACTCTATTGGCGTGTGCTCGTTGTATGTGCTGAATGCGTTGTGTGTGCTTTTCTCTCCTGCACCCGTTATTTTTGTTGTTGTTGTTGTTGTTGTTGTTGTTGTTGTTGTTGTTGTTGTTGTTGTTGTTGTTGTTGTTGTTGTTGTTGTGTTTCTTGCTTTCGCTGTATGGCGCTAAATCGTGCGCGCTGCGCGCACTTGTTTGCCACTGGGGTGTTTGTGATTAAAAGGCCAC
Organism: Macrocystis pyrifera; assembly: GCA_031763025.1. Lineage (NCBI taxonomy): Eukaryota > Phaeophyceae > Laminariales > Laminariaceae > Macrocystis > Macrocystis pyrifera. The sequence continues at coordinate 2,921,335 of JASSKH010000002.1, read as the reverse complement.
GGTGATGCCTCGTCGTCGTCATTTTTGTCATCGCCACCGTCACGACCACCACCACCACCATCACCACCACCAACACCACCACCACCGCTCTCAGTGGGGACCGGGGGTGGGGCTGGAGCAGCAGCGGGAGGGGGCGCGGCCGCCGGTGTGGTGGTGGTCGGGGGGGCGGCGGGGGCGGGGGCGGGGACGTCGAGGGGGGACCTTGAGCCGGCCTGGCGGCTACAGTCGAGGCTGCTGTCGTCGATCGCCCGGGTTGCCTCGTCGGCGCCGGTGTCCGTGCAGCAGCTGTTTCATCTGGAGGTCCCTCTGCTGTTGCGCAGCATTCTGTCGGAGTACGTCCGGTGCGATGACGAGGAGGAGGAGGAGGAGGGGCGGAGGAGGAGGAAGGTGGTCATGATTATGATTGTGGTGACGGTGATGGGGGCGGTGAGGATTGTGGTGAAGATGGTGTCGATGTTGATGGTGATTATATCGATGTGGATGGTGATGGTATCGATGTTGATCGTGAACACGGTGAGAAGGAGGAAGAGGGGGAGGAGGAGGAGGAGGAGCATCACGTCGACCACGATGAACCTGACAGTGGTGGCGGTAGTGATGTTGGTGATGACGCCGTCGACACTATCGACATCGAGGGCGACTACGATGTCGACATCGGTAACACGGCTACGATGTCCGGAGCGTCGTCTGAGCCGTCTGCTGGTGCGATTGTCCCGACAACAGCACCTGCTGCTGCGCCGGCCGTGGCTGCAGTAGCGCAAGCCGCACCGGCGGTACCGACTCCTGGGGGGGGCGTCGGCGGTCTCCAAGAAAAAACGGAGAAGAGACAGGAGCATGATAAGCGCGATCAGGAACAGCAGCAGCAGCAGCAGCAGCAGCGGCGGCGTTAACAGCCGGAGCGCAAGCAAAATCAAAATTAACCGGGGGGGAAAGAGCAGCAGCAGAAACCTTAGCAGTAGCAAATCCAGCGGCAGCAAACCCAGCAGCAGCAGGAGCGGGAGCGGGCCGAAGAGGACGAGGACGAGGAGGAGGAGCACCAGCGGCAGCAGTAGGACGAGGGCGCCGCGGTGGGAGGCCAACGCCCTCGTTCACGAGAGGCAGGGTGAGGAGCGCCTCCTCGCGGCACTTGGCCTCGCCACGGCTATGCTTCCGCCACCACCACCACCGCGACAACCGCCATCATCTTCATCAACACCGCTACCGCCACATCAACCTCTGATGCTGTCCACGCCACCTACACCGCCCTTCCCGCGAACGATTGCGGAAGGTGGCTCGAAGATGGTGGTGGGACCAGGGCCGGGGGTGGAGGCCGGGGTGGGGTTGGAGAAGGGGGCGGGGGGGTTGGCGGTGTGGGAGGGAGGAGCTTCTCGGGCTAAGATGACCTCTGGGGGCGCTTCCCTGATGGAGGTTGATGAAGGAGAAAATTCTCCGGGGCAGCCTTTGTCGCCAGGTGCTTCCATAGCGGCGGCGACGACGACGGCGACAGCGGCTGCTGCTGCTGCTACTACTACTGGTGGTGCTGTTGGTGCTGCGACTGATGCTTCTGCTGTCGCTTCTGCTGGAGCAGTGAGGGTTGGGGCAGAGGAGGAGGAAGAAGAGCAGGGCTCGGAGCGTGGCGACGGTGTCGATTGGTCCGCGGAAGAAGGCTGGCTTCCCCCCGACCTGGAAGCGGCAGCGGTGGCGGCGGCAGCAGCGGCAGCATCAGCAGCATCGGCGGCTACCGAAAGGGGGGAAAGGAGAGGGGGAGAAAGGGAACCGGGAGGGGGGCACGCCGATGGCGACAGCCCCAACTGTAGCAGGAAGAGGAGGATGGGGAGGAGGTAATGAGATTAGGCGGTGATCAGGAAGAGGAAGGGGAGGAGGAAGAAGAGGAGGTGGTGGTGGAAGAGGAGGAGGAAGTGGAGGTGGAAGGGGGTCGAGATGAAGAGCGAGAACGACAGAGCGCTTCTCGCTCGGGCGCGGGGGGGGGGGGGAGGCGTGGAGGAGACGAAGGCATCAGACACTGGCGCGGGTAGGGTCAGCAGCGGCGGTCTCAGCCGCAGTGGCAGCGGCAGCAGCAGCAGCAGCAGCAACGGTGGAAACAGTTGCAGCAACAGCAGCAGCAGCAGCGGTGGTTACGGGGGAGGAGGGGGTGGTGGTGGTGGCGGCGGTGATAGCGGTGAAGGCGCCAGCGGAAGCGTTGGCCGTAGCGCCCCCGTAGCGTCGTCGCCCGGTGTTGGTGGTAGTGATGGTGGTGATGGGGGTGGTGGGGTTGGTGGTAGTGGCGGTGCTGTTGGCGGTGGTGGTGGTGGTGGTGGTGGTTCTGGTGGTTCCTTAGATGGTGCCGGCATCGCTCGTCAGTCGTCGTCTGCTGTCCCGTGGGCGTCGGATGGGGTCAGACCTTCGGCGGCTGCGACAGCGGCGGCGGCAGCGGCTGTGGCGGCGGAGGTGGAGGAGGCGGCGGCGGCAGCAGTGCAAGTGGCCGAGCCGCAGCTCATGGTAATGGTGGAAGCGTTGCCGGAACGGGCTGGTGGAGTGGAGGTGGGGGTGGGCGCGGAGGCAGAAGCAGGGACGGGCGCAACAGGTCCTTGGATGGCGTATGGGGTCCCAGGCCCTGTCGGGAATCCCGTGGGTGGGGCGAGGGTCTCCCCGACCCTCACAGAAGCAACGGCAGCAGCAACGGCAGTAGCGGCAGCACCTGCAGCAGTAGCAGCTGCAGCAGAAGCAGAAGCATCAGCGGTGGCGGGGAGAAGCAGCCGCCGCAGCAGCAGCAAGAGCGGCATTAGGTCGCCTAGCAGAAGCGGCGGCCGCAGCAGAGCCAGCAGCGCCCCGCCAAGCACCACCAACAGGAGCAGGAGCGGGAGCAGGGATAGCGGGGGCTGCACACACTCAGCCCGCACCGATACCGTCACGAGCAGCAGCAGGTGGGGCACCAGCAGTTGTAGTAACAGTAGCAGAAGCCCAAGCAGCAGGCACTGTAGCCAGAAGAGCAGGAACAACACACGAAGCAGAAGCCGCAACGGCAACCGCAGGAGCAGCAACGGCGGAGGCAGCTGCCTCAGCAGCAGCAGCAGCAGCAGCAGCAGCAGCATCAGAGGCAGCATCAGAGGCAGAAAGCGAAGCGCGGGCGAGAAAGTCCGCCGAGGATGCTATAAAGGCAGCCGCTGCAGACGCCGCCTCTGCAGCCTCGGCCGCCCGGGCAGCCAGAGAGGCCGCTATCTCCCTCGGTAGTGGTGGCAGCGGCGGCGGCGGCGGCGGCGGCGGCAGCGGCGGCGGTGGTGGCGGCGGTGGTGGTGGCGGTGGTGGTGGTGGGGGATCCGAGTGGGCTTGCTCGGCATGCACGTTCATCAACCACAGAGGGGGCATGTGCGAGATTTGTGGAACACCCAGGATGTCGGGGGGGGGTAGCGGGGGTGGTGGGGGTGGGGGGGGGCTCTTCGGCAGCAGCGGCTTGGAGGTGAGTTGGGGAGGCAGGAAGGGGAAGAAGGGGGGGGGGGGGGGGGGGGGAGGGGGGGGGGGGAGGGTCGTTCGGTGCTTGCCTTGGTCATCTGACCGTTGGCCATGCATCCCTTTCGAGACGGAGCACCGTTCCTACTCCTAGTAGAGTCGCATGAAGGGTGAGCTGCATCGTACGAAGAACCGTTTGTGAGACGGACTTGAATGTGGATGGCGGCTTCAACGAGTTAATCTATTTTCTGGTGTGGCCACTTCCAGAGAAAGCACTGGAGGTACTATGTAACTGCCTCGTGGGTGCCTTACCATAAAACACTGACCAGGTACGTGATACGATGTTTCCCCATGTGCGGGGCAAAGGTAGGTTCTCCACCCCGCACAAACGATGTGACTCGATCGCCAGCTGTAACCGACCGCTTAAGAAAAATAAAAACAAAATGCGTGACCGTAGCCTCATGTACGAGGTACGACTCTGCGGAAATATAAGAATCGTCTTGATCAAATATTTGTATTGGAGCGGTAATTATGTCTCGGACAGAGTTTTTGTATGACCAGACCATAGACCCTCGCATCCCAAATGGCGGGACGCGGAAGGTCTGAATTTTACCCACTAACCAAACAGGCAGACTTTGGTTCGCATCAAATGCGTGAAGCGCCGTGAGGTGAGCGGGTGGGGTTGTGGGGGGGGGGGTACTCACGCCATGGACCCCGTCAAGGAGGCGGTATATGTAGACGTTACCACAGCTTTGACGGAAATATAACGACTATTTTGCAAGTTAATATACAGATCAAACGATCCCTATATTTCTGTCCAGTGAACATGGTTGATACGAACTATTCTGTACGGACATTTAAGGAACTTTTTGACATGAAACATAAAAACACCAAAAGATAAACGACCCTTGCACTGCCGTCCAGACAAGCCCGGTTGGAATACACCACTTTGTTCGGAATTGCGAGGGGGGTTTGGACACCAATATGGATACCAAACGGTCCTTACCTGTGCGCCCAATGAAAATGGTTGGTATGAACCATTACGAACAGAAATGTAACGAAGGTTTCGACATCAATGTAAAATCGAGCGACTCCTGCATTGCCGCCCGGACAAAGCACGATTGGAAAGTCACCACTTTTGTTCGGAATTATAAGGGATGTTTAGACCCCAAATATGGATACCAAACGGTCCTTGCGATTTCCGCCCAGACAACATGGTTGGTATGAATTATTCTGTACGGAAATACGAGGAACCTTTCGTCATTATCGGCCGAAATCAATTCGAAATCGAACCTGTATGTAGTATCGTCTCGTTTTGCCCTGGCAGCATCCAGGGGAGGCACCGGCCAGTAGTCCATCGCGGAGGGAATGATGGAAAACGCGCGAACGGTTTGTCACGCAACCTGCAAAAGTTGAGTATCGACCGAGCTCACAGCTGACGTAAATTAAAAAAAACAAACAAACAAACAAAAAAAAAAACACCAAAACGGTGCTTACGTTTCCGTTCCGGACAACACACATCGAAATTCACCGTTGTGTACGGAATTATAGGGTACGTTTGGACACGGTTCTGGATACCAATCGGTTCTTACATTTACATACACCACTCTGTACGGAATCATAAGGTACGTTTGGGCACTATCATGGATACCGAACGTTCCGGACAATACTTCGAAATTCACCAATGTACGGAATTATAAGAGCCCATCTTAACGCGGACTTTCAAGTTGACTTGAATTTTTGTTTCCAATTTAATTTAAGGGCCCTTCTTATCGAGGACTTTCGGTTCTTTCAATTTGACTATTAATAGGTTTTTTTTTTTAAATTTAATTTACATCTGATTGAACGAAATTTAGTGTTCCCCGTTAAGATGGGCTCTAAGGTTCGTTTGGACACTATTATGGGTACCAAACGGTTGTTACATTTCCGTCCAGTGAACATGGTTGGTATACACCACCGCTATATATGCAGGGAGATACCAGGTATAAACAGCTCTTGAACATTAATATGAGACACCAAACGGTCCCCTCGCCTTTCCGTCGGTAGCCCCCCCGTCCCGACCGCCCGGGAAAATTCTCGGAAGGAAATCCGGAGGTAAGGAGGAGTTTAGAGTGGGCCACGAGTGAATCTGCCCGTAACCACAGGTGCTGCTAAATAGTGTCAACACTAAACCGACCCTAACATATTACCAATTATTTAATCTATTGGTAGAGTGGTGGCGGTTTTCGTCGATGCCGAGTGACGTCGTCAACACTCGTACCCGGTGCTGACGTACGCAAGGTTTCCCTTCGGAGTTGTGGTTGACGCGAAAATGAATATCTACCCTAAGAACAGCAGCCCCTTTATTTATTTATTTATTTATTTATTTATTTTTTAATCATCACTTTTACTTTCCAGCCCACTCGTACGAGGTTTTACCCCCGACGATCTTCTGGACAAGCCGTGGTCACAGGTAGGTGTCGTCCCTTCTCCCCCCCGGTACGTGCCTTTAGTTTTTATCGCGCGTAGGGTTCAGCATTCCCACTGCTCGTCGATTTTCATCGAATGTAGCCAACTCACGCTTTCGCGCTTTCCGCTTATCAATTTTTTATGCAAGAAAAAGTCCCTATGAGCATGCACTCGGTGAGACTCGAACTCACGAAATTGATCTTGACAGGCTCGCGGACCACCTACCAAGCTACCGGGGACGCCGGTACTCGTATACGTTGCTCTGGACTTATTGATCAAATACACGGTTGTCGATGCACACCTATCTCACCTTGTATTGCAGGAGGCACGCTATTACGGGGGTCCATAGTTAACGGGACCAAATTTTGTTAGTAGTAACAATAGGTAAATATATAGGTTTTTATGTATACCATAGGTCCTGTTAACTATGGACCCCCGTAATAGGTATCGATATTCAATACCCCAGACAATCGACAGACCAAAAGGCATATTCTATATGTGGCTATTGTCCAGGGTGTGATTTTACGGAGCAAAATATTAACAGTTATTTTTTTACGAAAAATATTCTAATAATAATCACCAAATTTTAAGTCTCGCAAGATGACAAGGTGGGGGAACACAGCAGCAGGCAGGCGTTCGTTCCTCGCACCAGCTGTATACTCATGTGAGCGTAGCCTCAGGGCAAAAGACGAAAAAATAACTTGAAGAGATAATTTATTAAAAAAAACTCTCGAAAGGTGTACGTAAGAAAAAAGTAAGAAGTAGTCACTGGGGCAAGTAGCCGGAGTAAGTGAGTGGCACCGGCCAGCGCAAAACGAATCTCGAAATAGTTTAGTACTACACCGTGAATAACGCGCCCCCAACGGTTCGTCCTGTCCCTGTGTGCTTTGCTGTCCCCCGCTAACAGTCGAGACTGTCAGCGCTGGCCTTCGGGAGGGACCCCGGAGGAGGAGGAGGAGGAGGCGGTAGCGGTGGCGGCGGCGGGGGAGGGATGTCGATGTGGGACCCTGACGGGATGGGGGGGGGGGAAGACGACGAAGACGAAGGGGATGATGGAGAAGGTGGGAGCCCCCCCCTCCCCCCCCCCCCCCCCCCCCCCCCCCCCCGCTGTAGGAATGCGAGGGTATATGGTCATACGACTACGGCCATGCATAATGAATACCCTCCCCCCCCCCCCCCCCCCCCCGATCCGCCGCCATCTTTGTGCTTAGTCTATGCTGTTGCCGTTTGGAACGCCTTGCATGTTTTTTTTTAATGCAGTTTGTATAAACATTTTTTTTGCCGTAATATATTTACACATGACGAATATAAAGCGAAACTCACTAAAAAAAAAATGATGGATGCGAATAATGTATGGTGGGCGTGTGTGCCATGTGTGTTCTTCACTTTAAGCCATTGTTTCTGCCCGTCGACAAGAGTGTAACTATATTTCGTTGTCGTGTTGTGTTTCATGGAATCTGATTGCCCTTCCCGAACAAAACTGGTTTCAAGTCGCCCGGCATTGTCTGCCCCCGTCGTCTGTGTGTAAGGGTAACACTACGTACCGGGCACAATTCATCTCCAGCACATAATCCTATGCCAGTTGAACGTGGAAACCCCAGTTCGTCAAACATCAGCTCAGCGTCAATGTCCAGTCAATATCAGTATTATTACAGGGGACCATAGTTAAATAGGACCAAATATTGTTGGTAAAAATAGGTAAATATATAGGCTTTTGTCTACACCATGGGTCCTATTAACTGTGGGTCCACGTAATATCAGCAACGCCAACTAGTACGGGGATCCATAGTTAATGGGACCAAATTTTGTTAGGAAAAATAGTTAAATATGTAGGTTTTTATGTATACAATAGGTTCTATTAACTATGGACCCCCGTAATAGATCAATACTTGAAGCGGTCCGAATGAGACATGGCGAACATGACACAGACGTACGTACTGGATTAAAAGAAGGACACGGGGTGGATGGAACTACTGCTGTGGTTGATTAATGGCTTGAGCTATGATAAGTGTGGGTTTGTTAGCTTTGGCAATAGCGGGAAACGACATCAAAGCCAATGTTAAGGGTATGAAGAAATACAAAAACTATTTGTACGGCCTTTGGCCTTTCCCTCTGGAGGGGTGTGATGGCGATCACGACGTAGAGGCAAGGCTCGATATGAAGGTGTTATTTTTGTTTCTGGGGAAAAAAAAAAAAAAAAAAAGAGGGAAAAAGGCAATACTAGGTTGCTTGAAGGATATACCTATTCGTGTGCCTTTCGAACGATTCGAAGGCTCTTTCAATGTTGCACTCGGGAAAAGGTTTCCTGCTGGTCCTCCCTCTGATTGGCCAGCGCCTCGACAGTACCTATTTTTGGGTGAAAGGTTCCAGGTATAGTAGTGCCGGTCTCTCTATAGTGCCGGTGTTATATGCGCCAGCCAACAATACCGGCACTATATATAGCGGCAACCGGCACAAATTACCCCGCACGCGATCACATTGGTTGATTAATCCCGTGGGTGCCAAGGGATTATACAGGGGCTTTAGCGGGCAACCGGCACTACGAGTCGACCGGCATTATAGAGGGACTACTACTCTGTACTGGTACCAGGTAGCTCTCTGTATCCACCTCGAAAATTTGGCTTCAGCTGTGCCTACAGAGGTCCTCTTTCCCAAGCAAGAAAAAGCCATCAGCCCCGTTCTTTTTACGGGCTCTGGCGGAGTGTTTTTTCGGGTTCTCTCTGCGTTTGTGTGTGTTCACATGAAGCCGTTCTTTCTACCCGTCGACATCTGTAGCACGACCGGTGTCCGTGCCGATTCTTCAATCCTAGAGAAATGCAGAGCTCCGTGTGGTCACAAAAGTACCCCACAGCAGAGATACTACCCCTGGTACCTTATTTTGCAGGGAGCAGAGTAGACAGCAGTAGTGCACGCACAATGCCACGTCATCGTACTGGGTACGATAAGGGGAATACTACAGAGTAATCAGGACCAAATAGGGTGGGTCGAAAAAAGAAATGCTCTCGTCCCCCCCAAATGAGGGAGATGAAAACTCTGTGGTCACGAAACTTCTTGCACGTGGCACACCACACCTTCCGCCCGAAAAAGGCGATCTCGCGCGCGGTCCTGTTTGTGTGCGTGTGCGTTTGCGTGTGTGTGTGTTTTTGTTGTTGTTGTTGTGGACAGCTTGAGGCACCTGGTCCGTCCCGACGGCCCTGAGGAGTAGTACACTTGCGATTTGCCAGGAAAGGGGTTCAACTATTTACGGGGGACCATAGTAAATAGGACCCAGTATTATGTCAGTAAAAACAGGCAAATATATAGTTTTTTGTGTGTACCGTGTATAGGTCCTATTTACTGTGCTTCCCCGTAATAACCCGTTTGGTAGTGCAGTCCCGAGGTGGGGTCAAATCACTCTAATTCTAAGTAGTTTGCCGCGAAAACGGGAAGGCAGTGCTAAAAAGGTTTAAGCCATCTATAGGCAAAACTGAAGCCAGGAAAAAATAGGTGAAACGAAACTCGGGTAGACGCAGCGAGGTGTCCCTGGAACCTTTCAGCCAACAATGGGTGCGATCGGGCGCGCTGGCCAATTAGAGGGAGGGCCGGGAGGCCCTCCCTCCCCCCGCAGTGAACTACTATTCCGGAGGACCGTAGTAAATAGGACCAAATATTGTCGGTACTAATATCGAAATATATAGGTTTTTGTGTGTACCGTAGGTCCTATTTACTATGGTTCCCCGTAAACACCACGTGTGTAGTCTACCTGTACTTGCCTCAGAAGGCATAGGTGTGCGTACCTATTCTTGGCTTGCTCCCTTGCTCCCAAACATCGACGTAAATATGCTGCCTTTTCGCCCTTATTAGGACTGCACTCCCATTTCGGTGGACAAACCACTCAAATTCCAAGTATTTTGTTCCCAGAACGGGATTGTGGCCCTAAAAGGTCAAGAATACCCCAATTTATACTATTACGGGGGTCCATAGTTAATAGGACCTATGGGGTACATAAAAACCTCTATATTTACCTATTTTTACTAACAAAATTTGGTCCCATTAACTATGGACCCCCGTAATAGAAGGGGGGCGGCGCAAGAAGAACCGTGCATCTATACGATCGGACCACTCTTTTCTTCTTGGGTTTTTTTTTTTTATAAAACAAAATCCCCAATCCAATGTATTGTCTTTTGCCTCCCTTCTTTTTCCCCTCTCCGTCATAGTTGTAACTCGGACACGGGATCAGTCTCCCCCCTTCCCACTGCGGTTCACGCCTTCCAACTTTTTATCGCGAGAAGGGCTGTTACGAGGGGCCATAGTAAATAGGACCTACGGTAGACACAAAACCTACCAGTACATACAGATATACTTACTTAGATCTCGATCTCTGAGCGTGCTCGGTTGGTACATCCCTGGCCTCTCAAAAGAGCTCCCACTTGGGAATCGCCTCCGTTTATTACTTGCCGGACCCCTTCCGGCGGGTCTTTGTTTTCTCCATTGCTCGTCAAAACCTACCAGTAAATATTTACCTATTTTTACTATTACGGGGGTCCATAGTTAATGGGACCACATTTTGTTAGTAAAAATAGGTAAATATATAGGTTTTTATGTATGCCATAGGTCCTGTTAACTATAGACCCCCGTAATAACAATAATCTGGTCCTATTTACCATTGTCTCCCGTAATATTGTGGGGGGCCATAGTAAAAAGGACCTACGGTACACAGAAAAACCAATATATTTGTACGAATTTACCTATTTTTACTAACAATATCTGGTCCTGTTTACTGTGCTCCCCCCGTAATAGTAAGATCAACACTTTCCTACCTCGTCGACTCGCCTCGAGTTACGCCTACTACCCACGCTATGTACATGCTCTCAGCAGTTTTTTGTTTTGTTTTGTTTGTTTTGTTTGTTTTTGTGTGTTTGCTTGTTTGTTTTGTTTGTTTGTTTGTTTTGTTTGTTTGTTTGTTTGTTGTTTTTTCAGCAAATATGTACATTCACAAGTCTCATCGTGGTGGGATTTGAACTCGCGAAATCAGCTCTATTGACAGCGTCATTCAAGGGTAACCACTAAGCTACCATAGAGATGAGTGATATTTATCCAAACGCTGCTTGCATCGTGGGGAAGGATAAAACATGTGAAGGGTTAGGCCGGCTCTTATCGGACCAGAAACCGGAAAACAGAACAGAACAGCATCTCCCCTCTATGGTGTTGAAACCCACACAGCCGATGGGAGATATTATGTGGTGTGCCGCAGCAGGAAAAAACTGCGCTTTCACACACACAACACCTACTACCGCCGATGATCCCTCGCCCCACAGGGCACGAGATGACGCCACACCTTCGAGGGCGTATGCTCCACTGCTCTGGGAGTGCTCGCTACCGAGTTTGAGGGTCGTTGACGCTGTGTGGCCGGTGTTCTCGCTCCAAGTCATCAGAGCCTGGCCCATTTCTGGCCCGTTTTTTTTTTCAGAGACGAAACTGGGCCCCTTTTCCGTCTTGGAAAAAAAAACCGGCCAGAAATGTTTGGTCAGGCTCCGATGTCTTGAGCGAGAACTCCTGGCACACAGCTTTAATAAGGACCCTCAAAATTGGTAGCGAGCACTCTCAGAGCAGTGGGGCATACGGTCTCGAAGGTTTGACTTCATCTCGAGCGCTGTGAGGCGAGAAATCGGCGGCGGGTGCTGCGTGTTGAAAGCACAGGTTTTCGTGTTTGGGCAGTGGTCGGGAATGGCTCATTATACGTCTACCGACGGCACTACCCTGGTGTTCCTACGCGATGGAAGGGAAAATCCTGTTTTGTTTTTTTCTGGTTTCTGGTCCCTTAAGAGTCAGCAGTAGGGTAAGAGTTTGGGTTACGGTAGGCTAACCCTGACCCTTAAACCCTACGCTGCTTCTGTTTTGGGGAAAGTGGTAAGAGAGGGGGGATGACTAAAAATGTAAAAAAAAAATATAGGTGGCAAAGCTAATGTATTAAGAGTGTTTTTTTTTTTTTTAATGTTGTTGTCGTTGTTGTTCAGGTTTCCCCGGGTTTTCAGCCAGCTGGTACGGAGGCGGTAGCAGGAACCCCGAAGGTGGGAATTCTGCGCACCTTGCACAGATCGTCGATTCCGATTTTAGAAATGGTCTGATTCTTTCAAAGGCAGAGAGAGATAATACTCCTGATCTGTACGAGGATTTTTCTATTTGGTGTGTCAAGTTGCCGCCGGGTAGGAACCAAATGATCTGCATTCTCTTACATGTGTACAGGTATTAAATTAACTTTTTTTTTTTTTTCAGGAATACTTTTATGTTTCTGCCCCAGTCGCTGTTCGTTTTCCCCGCGCTTGGCTGAGGACACGCAGGGGGGCTCGCGTGTACACCACGGCGCAAGCTTGGGGGTCCAGGCCGGGCTCCGTGCCGCGTGCTCTGGGGGTTCAAAGTCGCGAAATCTGGCATGTAGTCGTAGCAGTCGAGTCCTTCCGCCCAGCTAGGGCCAAGCAAGTCCATGGAAGCCCCAAGCTGGATTTTTTCTTTCTTTCTTTCTTTCTTTCTTTCTTTCTATCTTCCCTTCGTGTTTTCACCCCGCTGCTGTGCTGCTGTTCCTGAAGAATACTATTACGGGGGACTATAGTAAGTAGGACCAAATATTGATAGTAAAAGTAGGTAAATATATAGGTTTTTATGTATACCATAGGTCCTATTAACTACGGACCCCCGTAATACGTCCCACAGCAGGCCTCAAAAGACTAAGCGCTTCAAAGCTATCGGACGGTGGTGCTGCGCGTGGGTTTGGTCTTGTGTTCGTAGGGACCTAGAGTTGTAGTAGGCACCGAGAGGTGCAACTTCAGCTCTTTTCTCTTTTTTTTTTGTGTGTGTGTGTCAGCTCTTTCTTTCTGTTGTGTACGTGTGCCCTGCTGTTGTCAGGTAAGCTTCATCTTGTTGTAGGTAGGTGGCATGCATGGCACGCACAACAGTAGTTGTAGCCGTACTGCAAGGTCTTTCGTTTTGTAACTTGGATCGCCGTGGGTAAACCTCCCACTTTTAGTACCGCAGTCCCGGTTGTGGGGACAAACCACTCTAATTCCAAGTAGTTTGTCCCCAACACGAGACTGTGGTTTTGAAAGGGTTAAGCTGGAAAGTAGGAGTGATGATGAAAAAAATAAGAATATATGTATGTAGGGGGATACCCGGTATCTGAGCCCGTCGAGCGTGTTGATTTCTGCCCCCCCCCCTCCGCCCTCCGCCCTCCCCCCTCCCCTCACGGCGCTTGGCGCTTGACTCAAACAATCCCTGTCTGGTCGGTGAAAACCGGACGTGCTCCGTCCCGGCATCGTAGGGATACGAGGGTCTATGGTCATGCGACTACGGCCATGCATGAGAATGAGATACACCCCGCCCTCCCAACACCTGACGGCGCTTCGCGCTTGGTGCAAGCAATGTCTTGTCTGGTCGGTGAAAACTCGGCGTGCTCCGTCCCGGCATTGTAGGGATGCGAGGGTCTATGGTCATACGACTACGGCCTTGCATGAGATCGAGTACATCTCTCCTATCGAGTACCCCCCCCCCCCCCCCCCCCCCCCCACCCCCCGCGCTTAATAGTACGAGCGTAAATGGAAGGAGCGCTTGGTATTCATTTTGATGTCTAGGCGGTCATTGCACCACAACAGTGTGTCTTGTTCATTACGAAAGGACCACGTGGCTTGCTTGCAGTGCCCCAGCAGGTACAGCAACTGTAGCAGTAGTTCCTCCTGACGAACACAGATGACGATCGCGATCTGAACCACCTACAGTACGTACGAACTCGATCCTAACATTTTTTTTCCGTTGTGATATTTTTCGTGCGGAGAAGAGCCGTATATCTACTACTGTGGAGGCGTTCTACGATAGAGGTTCACCCTAAATTTTCTGAGGCTCGTCACTTGACCTCAAGGAGCTCCATGCCTCACCCGAAAACTGACTTACAGCAAAAAAATAAAATTGCATTCCGACGAATGATCCCGTGGCCCAAGTATACGAAAAACGTCGTTAATCGGAAGAAAACTGACATTCCGACGATTTTGGGTTAAGGGAACCCCCGTCATTCAGAGAAAATTTTGGCGGAAATGTGCTACCGCTATCGTGGATTGCTGTCTGTATGTTGTCTACAGATCCCGACCGGCCAAACGCGATGGAGGTAGCTCCGCAAGGTGCGTGATTTCCTTCGAACGACGAACACAGATCACGATCTAGCTGCAGATCATCTGTGGGCATATGTCCTGCCTTTTTCGGTTGTGAGATGCGTGAGGGTGGTATCTGTCGTGCTACGGAATCCCGTCCGGCCAACGTGACTGGAGGAGCCCAACGGGCAGGTAGTCAGCCCCTTCTCACGGCGAACACGGATCAGGATCTATCTGCAGATCCATCTGTGAGATGTTGTTCGAGACCCGTATATGCACATTGCAACGGATCGCATCCGGCCAACGTGACTGACGTACTGTACTGTATGTAGCTCAACGGGCGCATCGGTCCTTCTAGCGAACACAGATCACGACCTGCCTGAAGATCAGCTATGAATCGAATCGGTGTTGTATTTTTCGGTTGGGAGATGTTGAACGAAAGCGGTACTCCATCCAGGGGACAGACACTTATCTCGTATCTAAAAACGTGTTTAAAAAAAAAAAAAAAAAAATGCGTGTTGAGGTGTGTGCTTGTGGTACTGCTGTGTTGGTTGATTCGTCGATTTCCCCTCAAATCCTGTTTTCGCGCTGCCTATGTATAAACATGCGCGTGTTACACAGCTGTCAGTACAGTACGTAGTAGTTTTCAATCCTTCTAAGTTTTGTTCAATTTTGTTCATTTTTTTTTTAATTCTCCTTTTTCCTTTTTTTTTTTTTGTTGCGCGTGTCCTTTTTTAAGCTTTCAGGACCATAAGCCTCGTCTCCTCCTCGTATACGGAGGTGCATATCCTGCATGCATGATGCCATACATAATGCGTAGTACGCTATGGAAGTATCGCGCAGAGCGTGCAAATGTGGCTTCGTGTATCGGGGGACCCTATTAAATAGGACCTATGCTATACATAAGAACCTATATATTGACCTATTTTTACTGACAATATTTGGTCCTATTTACTATGGTCGCCCGTAGTAGACGAAAACCTCAGTCCCACAGCTGTTGTTTTTTAAATTGTATACTTCGAGGGTACATACATACATATATATATATATATATACTAAGGGTCCCAAACTAATGAATGTGTTGAATGTGCATGATGAAGAAAAAAAATCCCGTTTTTTTTGTCTCAAGCCTTTGCAGTCATGCGTTTTCATGCGTTCATGCGATTTGACGCTCGCGAAATACAATTTCTGTAGGTCTTGCTATTACGGGGGTCCATAGTTAATAGGACCTATGGTACACATAAAAGCCTATATATTTACCTATTTTTGCTATTAACAACAATATTTGGTCCTATTAGCTATGGTCCCCCGTACGTAATAATCTGAAACGACTTACCACCCCCCTCCCCTCCCACCCCCCCCCTTTGCCTTCATCGCGGCGCCTTGGCTGCAGGTAGAAACCCAGACGCAGATGGGGGCCACGAGCTGGAGGAAGAGGAGGAGGAGGAAGAAGACATGGACGAGGAAGACGCGGAGGACGAGGAGGCGGAAGGAAATTCTGAGAGCGTTCTCCCGGACGGCAAGGTGCGGGGGAGGCGTTGCTGGTGGTTGTTGTGGTGGTGTCGATCGGTTGTGGTGGGGGTGCAGGTCCTGCTACTGGAGGTTGTGGTGGTGGTGGTGGTGGTTGCGGTAGGTTGTTTTGGTGCTGGCGGTGGTAGTGGTGGTGCTTGTGGTTGGGTTAGCGGCGGCGGTGGTGGTATTCTGGTGGCGTTTTGTGGTGCTGGTTGCTTGTGTTGTGGTGGTGGTGATGGCGTGGGGTTTGGTGGTGGTGTGATGGCGTCCATGTAGTGGTTGTTTCTTGTTCCTGTTGGTGGTGGTGGTGGTGGTGGTGTTGATTGACGTGTCGTGTTGATGACTTTGTGGTGGTGGTGGTGTTGGTGGTGATGGTCGTGGGGACGATTCTATCCGTGTGCCTGGTGTGAGCTGCCTCAAGTGTTGATGTTTTGCACACTTTTGAGCAATTTTCTTTCTTCGTGTTTCAACAGGGCCCCCCTAGAAGAGGAGAAAACGACGCACCATTTCTCCAGAAATCGTTCGTTGTCTTCACCTGACGAGATGAGAAAAATGGTACAGTAGTAGGTACCGCCAGCAGCAGACGCTACTCTGCGGGTCCCTTTCGGCTTTTATCACGCATTGTCTCGGTTTCTTATAGAATTTTCGTCGTCAGTACGTGGCAGTTTGTTCAGTTCTACAGCATGAGCAGTTCGTTTTTTGTTTTTGTTTTTGTTTTTTTTTGTCTTGTTTTTTTTTTCGATGCGTCTTTTTTTTTTTTCTCTCTCTCTCTGTGCCTGTTTCCGCTCTCGCGTTATCGTTCCTTTTGCCACCTTCTTCTCTATACTCGTACCCGCATGTATCCATTGATACACAATGATTCTTCATACCTTGTAGTTTTTTTGTTTTGTTTGTGTTCCGTTTCGGTCCTTTCCCGTACGACTACGCCTGTTGGTTGTTGTTTCGATTTTCCGGCTCCCGTTGTATGGTCTCGGCTTTATTTACTTATTTACATATTTGTGTTGTTTGTTTATTTATTCTTTCACAAGGGCTCACCCCAGTGTAATTCATGTTTCGAGCTCTGATTTTACGGGCAGGATCAATTCAGTGCCGAGTGTCGGCAGGAAGAAGACAGCGCCATATATACTGATATTTGTTCAGGAGCAATGATGTCAATCAAAGCCCAGTAGCAGAGTGTACTACAGGATGAATACACACTGCCAAAGTGCGTCAGCAGCCGGAGCTGTCTAATTCACCGCTACCCTCGTTATTTGTTTGCTGGCTATTTAGTCCTCGCCCTCATTTTGCAGACGTTCACTTCTACGACTGTAGTCCCGAGCCGGTCTCAGGCTGGTTTTGTAATGTCTGGTTTTCCTTCACCAGTCTCTCTCTCAGGTCAGACGCATTTAAGAGATTCTTGATCACCCGGCATTTTTTTTTTTTTTTTTTTCAATTCTCAAACCTCTATGTATCACCATCTATTTTCTTGAAATTTCTCAGTTCTAGGTCTGATTTCTCGCGCCACCTGAGGGGCTCAGTTCTTGGATACAGCAGCAGTCTACGTGTGTTCCTACCTCTCGTCCCTCTCTTGCTCGCTTCTGAGCAGACTGGTCTGTCTGACCCAGCAGTACCGCTGCAGCAGTAGTCCTTTACCTGTCTCCGCTCTCAGGTCTGGCGCATTTTTTTATTAGATTCTTGATCACACCAGCATTTTTTTTTTTTCATGTTGTCCTTGATTATGATCGGTCCTTTTCTGGAGTTACTCGGCTCTAAGTCTGATTTCTCTCCCCACCAGGGAGGCTCGGCTCTCGGGTACGGCAGCAGCCTCGTGTGCATTACGAAGCCGAGCTTTTGTACTAATACGGGGGACCATAGCGAATAGGACCAAATGATGGTATGACGGGGGTCCATAGTAAATAGGACCTACGGTATACACAAAAACCTATATATTTCCCTATTTTTACTCACAATATTTGGTCCTATTTACTATGGGCCCCCGCATTATTACGGGGGTCTATAGTTAACAGGACCTATGGCGTACATAAAATCGTATATATTTAGGTATTTTTACTAACAATATTTGGTCCTGTTAACTATGGGCCCCCGCATTAGTAATAATTGGTACACATGTAGTTTTTTTTGTGTGCAGTGTAGGTCCTGTTCACTGTTAATACCTGTATGGTCCTCCACAGAGAGCTGTGCAGAGACTAGCTGTGCAGAGACTGCTGATTGCTCTTCTTGCTGCTGTGGTACTGCTGTACCGGTGCCCCGACGAGGCTGAAGGCGAACCACCCAGGGAGGTACGCGGTCGGTAGAAAGCGGTCGTGACCTCGAACCCCGAGATGTCGAGGAGAAGAGGTGTCGAAGCTCGCGAGCTCGCGACGATATATAAAGGAACAAAAAAAAAAAAAAAAAAAAAAAAAACGCGGCACGAAACGGATCGTAGATATCTCCAGGCCGGAAAGAGTAGAACACCTCGTTGCGTCCAAGAAGCAACCTCGATGTTTTTTTCCATCTGAACAAGATCCACTGTTCGAGGTCACTGCGTTCGGCGGCGGTGCGCGATCCGCAGAACGCGGGCGAGGCAATAGGCGGGGCGGCGGAGGTCGGAGAACGCGATCCTCTCGCAAAAGAGCGGGCGAGAAAGCGAGGGCGAAGCCCGACCTTGTAGGCGAACGGATCTCCGGTCTCAGGCCGAGAAAGATTGGAGGAAATTCCGACATTTGTCCTTCACTGTATATATAATAATAGGCGCTTGGGCATTTCGTGATTATACTTTTTCTTTTCTTTTTTTTTTTTCGTTCCCTGTCGTTTTTTGTTTTCTTGTTTTTTTTTTTGAACAGGTCCTGGTGCAGCTGCGACATGTGTACGGGCAAGATCCCGGACTTTTCCAGGAATTTTCCGGAGAGCTGCTGTCGCCTCTGCTTCGCCTCATACCGTCGGCCGTTTCGCCTCCTGAAGCCGTTCGGTTGGCCTCAACGGCTCTATTGTCACTTCGGCAGCACTGCCCCAGCTGTCTTTTCAGACAGGTATGTATGGGGTATTTTTTATCTTGAATTAAGTGTGGTATTTCAAAATATCGATGTTAGCGTGGGATTTATTATATTGGATTTAGTGTGGGGACTCTTATCTTGAGGTGAGTGTGAGGGGGCGAAGAAAGCAAAGAACGCGAGAGAGAGCGATTCTTTTTCCGAGAAGAAAAATGTAGTACGACGAGAAAGCACGCGAAGAAGGCAAATATCGTAGGAGCGACACTTATTCGTCACAGGCTACGTATATTATTACGGGGGGGGGGGGGCATAGTAAATAGGACCTACGGTAGGGCGGACGTGGGGGCCATAGGCTAATTGTAATAGGACCTACCCACAAAAACCTGTATGTTTATCTATTTTTGCTATCAAAATTTGGTCCTACTTACTATGGTCCCCCCGTAACAGTAGCTGAGCGCCAGGCACGTCATGTATAGTCACGTGGAAAAAAAAAAAAAATGAAATCATCAGCTGTAAGGTCAAGGATTTGGTCGCGACACGTCTTTTTGAAGGCGTGGTGAGACAATTCCATCGCGCGTACGCACGTGTACTTTTTTTTTTTATGACCTCATCCAAGGGTATGTATCTTGTCGGAATTGAAAACAAACTATGTAGCGGGTTGTGATTTTTGTCAGAAATTAAGTAAATTTACTAAAAAAAAAAGTTATTATTATCGTTAGTTTTGTTGTTCTTGACTTTGGTGTCTCTCTGGGACTAAAAGTAGAGTCAAAAAAAAAAAAAAACTGGGGTGTCGATTTTTTTGCCTTTTGTTTTCGTGTACCCTTGACCTCATGCAGGATATGTTTATATAGATTTGACGGAATAAAAAAAAACATGAGCTGTGATTATCGAGGATTTTCGTCGTAACCTCATATTTTGCAAGCTGTGCGTGTGGTATTTCCATCGCGCGTATTACCGCCTTTTTTTTTTTGGCCTCATGCGGGATGTACACTCCGTGCATAATAGCTGTGTCTCCTCCCCCCCCCCCTCCCGGCTACATACGATTCGTGCCGTGCAGTTTTTAGCGCGAGAAGAATCCAGCCCCCTTGTTCGCCCGTCGACCATTAACCCCCTTTTTAAGCGCTGCGCTTCCGTTGGGGAGAAAAAAACTTTGGAATTAGTATAGGATCAAGGTTTTTGTACGGTGCAGTACCAAACAAAAAAATCTGGCGAAGAACGCCTAATCAGCATCAGATCTTCCTGGTCGAGCCCCCCCCCCCCCCCCCTGGCCCTATTATATATATTATATATGGGTTGGGTTGGCGTCGGTTGGCAACGACACTGTAAAACATGCCGCTCACTACGTGAGCTAGACATCCAGGGTACCGTTTTTTTTTTTTTTTTTTTTTTTTTGGCGGTCGCCCACAGCTGGTCGTCTAGTTAGATCATTTGTGCGAAGTAAAGAACCTTTACTCTGCACAAGGGAATTGATCGTATCACGTAGTGTTCAAGGTAAGGCACCCAAGAGGCAGTTACATAGTACTCCAATTGCTGTCTCTGGAAGTGGCCACGCCGGAAATTAAACTAACTCATTGAAGCTGTCATCCATATGCAAGTCCGCCTCACAAGCGGTTCTTAGTAGGATGCAGCTCACCCTTCATGCGACTCGCCGGACACCTCGCGGCGCTTCGCGCTTGGTGCAAGCAGTGTCTGCCTGGTCGGTGAAAACCCGACATGCTCCGTCCCGGCTTTGTAGGGATGCGAGGGTCTATGGTCATACGACTACGGCCATGCACGAGATCGAGTACATCTCTCCTATCGAGTACACCCCCCCATCCCTTCCCCGACAACCTCCCCCCTCCCTGCTGTTCGGCGTATGCGTACCGTCGGGAAAATGCGCAGCAGCAGCTCTGACAGCTCTTCGCAGCTTCTACGGCTCTTAAATATGTTGCGAATTCTTCAGTTCTTGCGGCTTTTTAGAAGCTCTTACAGGTTCTGACGCATGAAGATCTTATAGACCGCACATCCCGAACCTTTTCTCCCTCAAGCCGCTCCTTCTCTTACGGCTCGTACAGTGCTTGCAGGTCTCTGTATCGTACGTATCTTGCAGCTCTTGCAGCTCTTAACAGCCCCCAGCATATTTTACGCCTACAGACTTTAAGGCGTTACCTGGTACATTATAATACCGGACCCTTACTCCCTCGACCCCCCCCCCGCAGCTCGTACAGCTCTTACATGTCTCTGTATACCGTGCATCTTACGTGCATCTACAGATTTTGCAGCTCGTACAGCTCGCGCAGCTCTTGCAGCTCTTGCCGTAAGTTTACAGGTTTCAGACGCGTAGACCTTGCCTTACTACCCAAACCCCTTTTATCCCGCAAAACTCCCTGTCAGGCACTCGCTCACGACCTGGCGGCATCCCTCTACCGTCTCCTGTCCAAGAGCGACCCGGTTTTGAGAGCGGAAGCTTTGTGCGTCGCCAAGGCCGTGCTGAACCCCCTGGCCAGCCCCCCGTCCCCGAGGAGCGCTACCGCCCTGTCGAGGGTTTCCAGCAGAGGTTGTGACGGCGTTTTCGGCAGGGTCTCTGGAGGGGACAGATATTACTACCGCGGGGTGTTCGCTAGGCATGGGGTGATGAAGCTGGTGAGAGTTGTTTTTGGGTGGGAAAGGGTTCGGGGGGAAGAGGGAGGGGGGGGGGTGTACTCATTGTCATGCATGGCCGTAGTCGTATGACATAGGAAGGGGGGGGGGGGGGGGTGCACTCAATATCATGCATGGCCGTAGGCGTATGACCATAGACCCTCGCATCCCTACATTGCCGGGACGGATCACGTCGGGTTTTCACCGACCAGGCAGACATTGCCCGCACCAAGCGCGAAGCAAGCGAAACGTGAGGTGTTGGGCGAGTCGCATGAAGGGTGAGAGCTGCATCCTACTAAGAACCGTTTTTGAGGCGGATTTTCTTGCGTATGGATGACAGCGTCAATGAATTGATTTAATTTCTGGGGGAGGGTAGGAAGCAAGTGTCTGGACAGGCGTGTGGATGTGGATGGGGGGGGGGGGGGGGGGGGGGGGGGGGGGGGGGGGGGGGGTAGGGGCAAGGGAGGGGCTGGCGAAGAGGCATGATACGATATGGGCAGCAATTTCCGGCCGAAAAATATTTCTGTCTGACCCGGCTCCGTACCTCCGCCCAACATAGCGGGAATGCACGAACATTGTTTTGCTATATTTGTTCGTGATGTATATACCTACAGCAGGCTTAGGCTTTGGTTATCGGGTTGCACTTTTTTTTCAACTTTTCATGAACATCAGTCTAGGGTGAGAGGGCATAGAGCTCGTCAAGCGAGGACCCCGAGAAAAATCTCGGAAAATTCTCGACTTCCTTCCATTTTCTTTCTTTTTTTTACTCTCCCCCTTCTTTTCCCTTTCTCTCCTTTTCTCCTCTCCTCCTCTTTTTCTTCCTTTTTCTTTCTTTTTTTTTTCTTCTTCTCCTCTTTTTTTTTTTCCTCTTCTTTTTTTTTCTTTCCTTTCCCCCTCTTTTTCTTTTCCTTTTTTTCTTTCTTTCTTTCTCTTATTTTCTCTCCATTTTTTTTTTTCTTCTCTCCTTTTCCTTTCTTCTTCTTTTTCTCCCTCTCTTCCTTGTCTTTTTTTCCTTTCTTCCCTTTTCTTTCTCCTTTCTTCCCCGACCGCACCACGCGTCCGTGGAGGCGTTTGTGTCGACGGGGGTGGAGGAGGTGGTGGTGGTGGTGGTGGTGTGGGTTATTGTGGTAGGGGTTGTGATCGTGCTGTGTCTGATTCTGGTGGGGGTTGCGGTGGTGTTGGTGTTTGTGCAATGTATTTTAGCCGCGTATGCACTAATCGCGGGCGTTTGCAGGAGTCTAACCCCGAGATCACCGCCAATCTTGCCAAGGATAAGGAAGTAGTAATTGGTTTCTCAACACGTCGGCGGATTTCGTGTTGTAATTGGTGGTGGTGGTGGGGGTGGTGGTGGTGGTGGTAGGCGTGATGGTGGTGGGGGTGGGGGAGGTGTCATCGCCGACTCAGAGAGTGTTGTTCAACCAGAACGGGTCCGATCAAAAGGTCGACTCAGTTCGGTTACGTGCCGGTTCCAGGCCGACTCGGTTTTACGCAGTACCTTCCTTCCCCTTCCCTCCCCTCCTCTTTCCCTCCCTCCTGTCGCCGTGCATTCCTTTGTTCACGCTGTTATCCGCATGTCTGCTGCGATTTTTTTTTTCTGCAGATGGAGCAGCCCACCAGAGATAGGAGCTTGTACGGGTTTCCGAATCCGAACGGAATGAACCACGGGTTCCGAATCGGCGACGGCTTGCGTGGCGGAGCTGGTGGCGGTCTCGGCGGCGCGATCGATAAAAGCGGCAGCAAGCGCGCACCAACCATAGGGAATGGCGGCGGAACATACGAAAGAAGTGGCGGAAGGGGTGTAAGACGCGGCGAAGTGCGCGCAAAAAGCGGCGAAATAGACGAAAAACGCGGCGGAAACGATGAGAGAAGCGGCGGGATCGGCGGCAGCGGCGGCGGCGCTTTTGGTGGTGGTGGTGGTGGTGGTGGTGGTGGTGGTGATCGTCGCCTTCGTAGTGAGGGTGGGGGCGGGAGCGACTCCGGCTATTCGCTTCTGTCACAGCTCAAGATCGTGGCAGCTCGCCTCGATCCGTCCCTTGTGGTGATGAATCCCGGTAGCAGCGGGTGTGGTAGTGGTGGTAGTGGTGGTAGTGGTGGTGGTGGTGGTGGTGCTGATGTTGGTGCTGATGTTGGTGTTGATGGCGATGGTGGTGGCGGGGAGGGGGGGGTGGAGGGCCCAGATCCAGACCCGGACCCGGACCCGGACCCGGACCCGATGCCTATGCTCTTGGGGGCAAGTAATGCCTCCCAGGCTGACTACGACCCGGACGTTGTCGCCGCGTCTTTGCTCTCGCTGTACCAGCGACAACAGGAGGAGCGTGAGGTGTTCCAAACAGGGAGGAAGGCGGTGATGGTTGGTGTGGGAGAGGTGGGGATGCCGGGGGTGGGGGTCGGGGTTGAAGGGGTGGGGGAGGTGGCAGCGGACGGGGTGGGGGGGGGGGGTGGGGCAGGAGCGGGGGGAGGGGTTGAGGGTGGAGGGGGTGGAGGAAGAGAAGGGGGAAGGGTGGCGGCGGCAGCGACAGCAGCAAGAGGAGCTGCAGCCGCCGGATGGGGGCGGGCGGGGGCGGGGGCGGTGGGGCAGGCGGACGGGGAGCGGGTGCACGTGAACGGGCGGAAGGAGAAGGAGAAGGAAGGGGAGGGAGAGGAGCAAGGAGGGGAGGAGGAGCAGGAGAAGCAGCGAGTGTCGGGGCAGTTGCCGGAGCTGCAGGAGCAAGAGATGGAGAAGAAGCGGAGCAAGGGGAAGCAGAAGCTCGGCGTGAGAGCTGAGGCTGCCGCCGCTGCGGCTGCTGTTGTCTCTTCTGATATCCCTTCTGCTGCCACTTCTTCTTCCGCTGCTGCTGCTGCTGCTGCTGCTGCTGCTACCGTGGCTGCTGCTGCTACATCTGCTTCTTCTGCTGGGTTTGCTGCTGGGTTTGCTGCTGCACCTGTTGTCCCTCCTCCTGCTCCTCCTGCACCACCTTCGACTCCTTCGTCTGCTTTTCCCGCTGATGTTGCCGCTGGTGACTCTCCGGCTGCTTTTACTGATATCCCTACATCCCGGTCTGCTTCTCCTGCTGCTGCTGCTTCTCCCCAAATCGGCGATGCGGTCCGCAACGACGGACAGCTCGACGGCGTGGCGGAGTTGAGACGCACCCTGCTGACCCTCGCGCGCGCTTTTTCCTCCTCGCCGCCTTCGCCCTCTCGGCCTTCACGACGATCGGTGTCGCCATCTGCGTTGAAACTCGGCCGTAAGGGACGAGGCAGTGGTGGTGGCGGTGGCGGCGGTGGTGGCAGCATCGGAGTCACGACATTTGAGGCGGAAGAGAGCGGGGTCCTTAAAGCGCTCTTACGTGCTTTGCTGAATGGCAGGCATCAGGATGGAAACGTAGCAGCAGCAGCAGGAGGAGGAGGAGGTGGAGGGGGGGAGAAAGGAGGAAAAGGCGGAGAAGAAAGAGAGAGGAGGAGGAGAAGCAGGGAAGTCGGCAGGAAGAGGAGGAGGAGGAAGAGGGGCAAGAGAAGGAGAGAGAGAAAGGGGAGGCGTCGCGAAAGAGGAGAAGCAGGAGGGGGGGCGCAGCGGTGGGGACGCGAGGGATGGAAGCGTTGTACGGAACGGGGATGGTTGTGTTTCGTCCCCTATGGTCGTCGCCAACGACCTCGTGAAAAACGAGGAGGGGCGAGTCGAGAAGGGGGAAGAGAGCTTCGGTGACGGCGTTGGTGGGGCCGCTGCTCACGGCAGTGGCGCTGGGAGTAGCGCGGAGACCGTGTTGATGCCACCCAGACAAATTAAGTCAGAGGGAGCGGGGAAGGGAGAGGGGGAGGTTGGGAAGAAGGGTGGGGGGCAAGAAGAAGGAAAGGCGGGGGTTTGGGGGAGAGAGGATGAGACGGAGAGAGATTCGGCAATGCCGGACGTCTCTCCTTCTTCCTCTTCCTCTTCCGCTTCCGCTTCCGCTGCTGCTTCTGCTGCTGCTCCTGCTGCTGCTCCTGCTGCTTCTGTTTCCGAGCCCGCTTCGGCTCTTGTCGTGAAGGGGGTCGGGGAGACGAAAGAAAGAGATTCAGCGATGCCAGATGTTGCCCCGCTTTCTTCTTGTTCTGCTGCTGCTGCGGCGGCGCGGCTGCTGCGGCTGCTGCTTCTCCTACCCCTGCTGCTGCTGCTCCTTCTGGTGCTAGTGCTGCTGGTGCTGCGGCTGCGGTTGCTCCTGGTTCTATTTCTGCTCCTCCTCCTGCTGTTGCCGTTGCCGTTGCCGTTGCCGCTGCTCCTGTCCAAGGGGAGACACTGGGTGCGGGGTTGGAGTTGGTCGCACCTGTGAGCAAAAAGGTGGACGCGAGCCCGGCGACTGCTGGCAGGGGGAGGCTCACGGGCGCTCCCTTCTTCTTGGAGGTGAGCTTTTTTTTTTTTTTTTTTTGTCCGCGGCGCAGAAGCTTTCCCCTCTCACTGATGCCATGTTTTTATTATTGTTGTTGTTGTTGCTGTTGTTGTTATTATTATTATTATGTTTTGTCATTATTATTATCATAAAACACGTCGGGGGAAAGACTCCGACGATCCGTCGCATGACCGCCTGCTGTACTTTGCTGCCGCCACGTTCCTTGCCCACTCGTCGGTCGAAAATAACGCCTCCATTCGATGGGTTGTTGTCGAAACAACACCGATCGAGAGTTAAGGCAAAGCACCGACGTGCAGCAGGAAAGAGCCGACAAGCTTGAAACGAGGCGGTCCTACCTAACGCTGCTAGAGCTGATGCCTTCGGCACCGTCGAGAGAGACGGGTCGTTCCGCCATGTGTTCGCGTGTGTTCGCGTGTGCGTCTCCCGCCGCGCGCTGCAGTGCCGCACGGCACGAACGGGTGTATCTCGTTTGAAAAAACGTCTTGCTGCTCTTGAGGAAACCCAGCAAGTAGGAAATTCGGCACCTCGCTTTTCGCGACTGACTATTATTATAGTCGGACTATTAACTGGTCAGCGACTTGAGTCGTCACGACCCACCGCGCTAATTAATCAGCTGGTATTATGGGGGACCATAGTCGATAGGACCTACGGCACACACAAATATACATGTATATACCTGTTTTTACTAACAATACTTGGTCCTATTTACTATGGCCCCCCGTAATTGTAAATATCGAAAGTAGTGTTCGGGCCTCTTGTTTAAAAAAAAACCCTCGTCGTAAGTAACACTGGCACCATTTGCGGGCCTCACCAAACTCCCACGAGTTCTGTGCTTCATCCGAGATGATGATTCATTCGGTGCGGTAGGCAATGGCGGCTCAAAGGGGATGCGGGTTATTGCAGACGTCGGCCGGATCATCTATCGGTTCCCACTTTGCGACCTGGATCCTTCTGAGGCAGATAAATAATCTATATTCCCGATCGCGTACGATTGTATTCCACGGTAGCTCATGTTTTAGGGTGGGAGCCGTATAAGCCACATGATCTACTACTAATAGCACATGCTTCCTGGGTTGGATCTGTACTGCAAACGGATCCTGCACAGCCACGCACAACGGCAGCTGAGGAGCTAGATGATCTACATCTACAGATCATGATCTATCTGTACATGACATGTGGCACACCACCTCTTTAAGGCATTTATCAAAGCATAAGGCACCGCCCCTATAAGGCAGATCAGATCCTGCACAACCTCGCACAACGGCAGGCGAGGAACTAGATGATCTACATCTACAGATCATGATCTATCTGTACATGACGTATGGCACCACCCCTTTCAGGCGTTGCTTGTAACGTACGGAACCGCCCCTGTAAGGCATTGCTCTCTTCTCTATGTGCGAGGTGTGGCGCACTGCTGGTACGGCGGACCATAGTAAATAGGACGGAAAATTATTAGTAAAAATACGGAAATATATAGTTTTTTGTGTGTACCGTAGGTCCTATTTACTATAGCCCCCCGTAACAGTGAATCCTCGAAAGCGTGGGCGGCGCGGCTTATAGAAGGGTTGCGACCCTTCACCGTGTACGTACGTACGTGCGACGTGCCAGGTATAGATTAGTCCGGCGTCGCGAATGCACACGTTTTTTTTTTTTTTTTTTTCCATTTTTCCTTTTTTCTTTTTTTTCTATTTCCACCCCATTTTTTGTTTTTTTCGCCCTCTTCATTCCTCTCTCCCACCTGATCATAACTCAGATCCGGAGTCACAAAGGAGGCACTTCTCCCCCCCCCGCCGCCAACTACGGGATATTTTTACCGCGAGAAGACTTCGGCCCTTTCTCCCCTCGCCGACTATTTATAGCATCGAAGTGGAAGATGGTGACCGTGTGATATATCAAAACCGACAGGCTTATCTTTCTGCTGCCCCCCCCCCCCCCCCCCCCCCCCCCCCCCCCCCCCCCCCCCCCCCCCCCCCCCCCCCCCGGTCTGCAGTAGTCGACGATGTAACCGCTGATGGTCCTCGCAGCAACCTCTCTCAGCCTGCGACTTCGCGGCCGTTGTGGTCTCGGCTGATTGTTCCAACCGTGTGTACGTAAGCGGATAGCCCGCTCCCGTCATCATCCGCGGCGGTCGTTGAGGCGGTGTAGTGCTCGGATGCTCCGCTGTTCACCAGCGGCGTGGCAACATTCACGTCGGAGGTGTCCTGCATGAGGCCATTTAAATCTCGTACGCACTACGCGCGATCGAAGTAAACAGGACCTACGGTACACACAAAATTCTAACTATTTCGCTACTTTTATTAACAATATTTGGTCCTATTTACTACTCTATGGCCTCCGGTAATAGTATGACACACACCATGCGAACATGAGAAGTGTTTCGGCGAAATCCTCGATGTCACAGCTGTTTTTTTTTTTTATTTCAAAGTTTTGTTTATTTACAATTGACGAAGTATGTTGTGGCCCCTGCTCATCTATTCATTTTGGTTTTTTTCTCCCCCCCCTCCCCCCCCCCCCACAAAGCCTGTTCGATTTTCCATGTACTTTTTTCTGCCTTATTTAGCGTGTACGGGCGGAGATAATGCTCCTCTGATGATAAGCAACCCCTCCCCTTCCCACCTGCGCACCGCGCACACCCCGCTGCTTCTTCACATTGGTTTTCCCAAGGTGGGTAAGGCGTTGTTTTCTCCGGGCCGAGACGGGAGGCTGCCCATGGAAGACCTCATCGACACCACGCAGGCGTGCCTGCAGGTATGGTGTTAAATGTTTGCCTGATATTATACCGATACACTACCAATCTGTCCCTTAATTTGAAGGCCGTTTTGATTGACTACAGGGAGGCGCGCGAGCGCGAAGCGCGAGCCTTTTTTTTTCTTGGTTTTCCAAGGAAAAAGAAGCCTCTTCAAAGCGAGTCGAATACAAGGGTAGGGTGCCTTGTTTTGAGTTTCTTTGTTTGTGTGTGTAAGCCATCATGATTCAACTTTTTTTCGGCCGCGTTCGACCACCGCGCTCAACGCACACGGCACCAATTCCAGTCCCGGCGGGCTCTGTGCACGCACGCACACACGAATGAAACCCTCTCGTGCTGGTGCGGTGGTGAATCGTTCACAGTTGGCAGTGCTAGGTGCGGCAACGTGTGTAGGCACACGGCTGGGCCGTGGTTTTAAAAAAACAGAACCAACAACCGTAAAATATCTTACCAGGTATCGGTTTTTGCGGCTATAGTGCGGGTATTATTGGCCGCCGCGTATTTTTAGCGGCACTATGACCGGGGTGACAGTGCTGGTGCGGGGTAATTAGTGCCGGTTGGTTGACGCTATATATAGTGCCGGTGTAGTTGGCTGTCGCATATGATACAGGCACTGTGTAGGGATCGGCGATGCTGTACGTTGTTAATGTTATAGCAAGGCGTGTTGCGGTGGAGGCAAGACGTACGTAAGGTAGGTCTGGGCCGAAAATTCAGGTCCGTGAGTTGAGGGAATATGTACAGATCATGTATACCCTACACGTTTGTCACGTGGAAAACATGTATACCAGGTAGATCATAAAAAATCGTATATACGTACCGGATCAGAGTCCTTACAAACCAAAGGAGCACGCATGATGAACACGACCACAGATCAGTATAATAGATCATTCAGCTACTGCAGGCCAGCCCTCGTGGAAACTTGTGCAAATCACGCCAATCAGTACAGATCATTTAGATCCTGTAGGCCAACCAGCCAGCCAGCCCCGTGGAAGCTCGTGCAGATCACACAGATCTAGTACAGATCATTCAGATCCGGTAGGCCAGCCAGCCAGCCCAGCGGAAAACTTGTACGTATCGCTCTTGATCCGTGAGACCGGTTTGTGTGATCTATCTGTACAGCTACCTGATATCTGACACACCCGGTGTGTGCATGTACTGTTCCTGCAGGCACTGACGGACGACATTCACGTGGTGAACCATGGAGGGGCAACGGAAGCTGCCCACTATCGCGCTCTCGTGCGGCCCTTCACGGTCCGTCTATCAGCCGGGCTCTGCCAGCGCCCTTCAAACTGTGGTAGTGGTAGTGTTGGTGTTGGTGTTGGTGGGCAGCAGCGGCATGGTGGGGTTGGCGCTTCGTCCCTCTCCTCCTCGCCCTCTTCTTCCCCTTCGCCTTCGTTCTCCCCCCCCCCTCCTCCGTCTGCCTCGAACGCCGGCTCTGGTTCTGTTAATGCTAACGCCGATGCTGACGCGGATGCTAGCGCTGGTGCTACTGCCGGCGCTGATGCTAGCGCTAGTGCTAACTCTAATGCTAGCGCTAGCGCTAGTGCTGGCAGTGGTGCTAACGTGAACGTTGGTGCTGATGTTGATGCTAATGCTAGCGCCAGCGCGTATGCTGAAGCCGACGCTAGTGTGAACGCCGATGCGAACGCTCATGCTATCGCTGACGCTAGTTCTGGCGGTGATGGCGGGGTGGGGCGAAGCGCTCGGCAGCAGCGGCGGCAGCGACGGCGGTCTAGCCCTTCCGGAGGCGCCTCTGCGTCTGCATCCGCGCCGAACCCCTCCGGCAGCTCGGCCTCACTTGCCCCTCCATCTTGCGCCGCTGCAAGCCCCGCTGCTGGTGGTGCTGGTGCTGGTGCTGGTGCTGGTGCCGCTTCTTCTTCTGGCGCTACTGCTGGCGGTACTGCTACTGCTGCGAGTGTCGGTGCTGGCGCCGCTGGTGGGATAGTTAGCAGCAGTTGCCGTGGCGATGTCACTAGCGACGGTACTGCCCTTTCCGCTTCTGCTGCTGCGGCGGCGGCGGCGGAGGCAGCGGCAGCGGCAGCGGCAGCAGCAGTGGCGGCCGCGGCTAAATCACAAGAAGTTGCCGCGGAGGAGCGAATGGGAGCCCAGGAGGAACTGCTGCGTACGCTCTCGGTCGGGCTGCACCCCGTGTTGCTGGTAGAACCCCTGACGACCGTGGGAGAGGTCACCAAGTGGTACTCGTTGCAGGTGTGATACGTACGTCTGTATCGATTTGTCTTGTTTTTTTTTTTCACCGTTTTTGGTATTTTCGATTTTTTGTATTTTTGTAGTATTTATTCTTTTTTGCCTGTCACTCGTAGAGTCTTTGTTTTTCATTTTTTTTATATTTTTTTTTTTTCGTTTTTTTTTTTCGTTTTTTTTTCGATTTTTTTTTTGTTTGTTCTGTGTTCTTCGTGTACTACTGTAGTGGTGTGGTGTGATTTCTTCGTGTTGGCCGTGTGTTCCGTATTTTTTGCTGTTGGACCCTTGTGTTCTTGTGTTGTGTTCGTCTTGTGCCCGTGGATGAAGTCCATCGCGACGGCGGAGAAGCTTACCAAGTGGTACCCGGTGATGAGCGTGTCCCCCGTTCGGTATCCCTCACCATTTCCCTTGACCGTAGATGTGTTTGTTGGAGATCCTGGCAGCTTTTTCTGAGACCGTTCAGCGGGTTTCTAGGAGGTATGGTGAGGGGTATTTCACCGGGACACGTAAATCGCCGGGTACTCGGGTAGCCGAATCCGAATACCTGGCGGGTAACAGGTCCTCTACCCGTGCCCGAACGGCTGAAGCGGTATTTTATCACACCTTGGACCTGTCTTGACGACCCTGCCTCGCTGCGTCCTCTCGATCGCGAGTCAACAGCTGCGGCAGAGCTGGCCCCAGGTACCTTCACGGACTATAGTTTACGGTACAACAACCCGTGTTGATCTGATTGGTCAACTTCTCCCGTACATACCACAACACCTTTTTGCGCCTCGATAATACTCGAGCGTACCCGGGTACCCGGATTCAAATACCCGGCGGGTAACAAGTCCTACCCGTACCCGAATGGGCAGTGACAGGCCCGGGTACTACCCGTCGGTTACCCGGGGTAGTACTCGTAGACGAACGAGGTTCAACTCGAGTGTGCCGTGTGACGCGCGTTGTGTATAGTGAGACGCGACTGCTTTCAAACTTTATTATTTATTTATTTTTTTGGTCGGGAGCCCTCGGTTTCGTGCGGGAGAGGCCCTGTTCGCCTTGTGCGCTATAAAGCAAAGGCATACGTGAGCATACACCGACACACATGGTTGTTTGGCCGAATCGAGAAAAAAAAAAAAAAAAAAAAAAACGACTCAAGTCAATGGGGACGGTTCCGCGCTATTTCCAAGTATACATACGTCTTGCGTCTCCGAAAATACAGGTTCGGTTCTACAAGGCTTGTACGTCTTGGTGATATGCAGGTGCTTTGTATCCTCCTCGTGTAATATGATGTCACATGCGTGTGATACAATACCAGGGTATACCACATTCGGTGTGGGATTTTTGTTTCGCTCCTGCGCCGCTCCCCTAAGAAGCACTCCCCTAACCGGAGGGGAACTATGTAAACTCTACACTCGTATACGGGTTTTTTGTACAACTTTATTGGTTTTGTTCCGTTATTTTTTTGTTGTTTCGGGTTTCGTGTCTCGTGTCTCGTGTTTTTTGTTTACCATTTGTTTTTCTGTCTGTTTACCCCTTCCCCCCCCCCCCCCTCCGCCCCCCGCCTTCCCCCCGTCCGCAGCTGGAGAAGTCCTACAAGAATTTCAAACGCAGAAAGAGGCAAGAGAGGCAGCGGATGGAGCAGACTCGGTAAGCGCCCCCCCCCCCCCCCCCCCCCCCCCCCGACAAATGATAGCAGCCAAAAAAATCCTAAGATGCTCAAGTACGACTATTACGGAGGACCATAGTAAATGGGACCAAATTTTGTTAGTAAAAATAGGAAAATATATAGGTTTTTGTGGGCATCGTAGGTGTTATTTACTCATAGTCCTCCGTAATAGTAATACAGTATTACGAGCAGAATTGAGAATGCACCTACTCAAGACAAATAGAGACATGATAAAAGTTGAAATGATAATATAAAGTAAGGAAACATTCCAAGAAAGGGGTTGCCAGCCATGGTTGATACCTGGTAGAGCTGTATGGGAGAAGGTAACAAAAGGGTGAGCCGGAACGAGGTAGGATGGCGTACTTGAGAAAGTATGGGAGGTTACAGTGAGAAACCAAGAAGAGATGATGTCCGCCGGGAAGTTTGGGAGGTACAAGGCAGAAGTAGAAGAAAGGATAGAGAGAAGAGAAAGGCGAGCGCTAAGAAACAAGGTGGGATCGGAAAAAAAAACACTTGGAGAAATACAGGGGATTGAGGGAAGGAATATGAATGAAAACGTATTTGCACGACCCAATGGACTACGCGAAAACGCTGAAACTGCGCTTTCGTGTAGGTGACCTGGACCCGCCAGAAAAAAAAAAAATATATGCCAGTAGCCAAGAGGGGGAGAAAGGAGATGCACAGATGTGCCCGTGTAGCAAAGCAATAGAGAGTAGAACTCACATAGTAGGAGAATGTGAATTATACAAGGACGAACGGGATGTGTAAGAAGAGGAGATAAGGGAAATAGACGAATGTAACATGGAGGAGTTTGATACCCTAGATAGCAACGAAAAAGCAATCGCTATCCTAGGAGGTAGATGGTGGCCACAGGCGGCCAAACAGGAAGGGGATAGGAGTAGCAATTTTTTTTATGTAATATATGGAAACAACGTAATGAGCGCCCAATTGTTGGAGGTGTCTCTATTCGGAGTAGGAACGGTGCTGCGTCTCGAAAGGGATGCGTGGTCAATGGTCAAATAACTAAGGCAAGCAACAAATGAGTACGCGCCCCCCCCCCCCCCCCCCCCCCCCCCCCCCCCCCTCCAAAAGACCGACCCCCCAAGATCGCTGTTTCAGGAGATGGATGGTGTAGAAACAGCAAGGGCGGTAAATTGAGCAAAAAGCTTTTATTCAAATGTAATGTATTGGAAAACATTTTTAGCGAGCGCCCAGATATTGGAGGTGTCTCTATTAGGAGTGAGAACGGAGCTCCGTCTCGAAAGAGATGCGGGGTGGCCAATCGTCAAATGGCAAGGGCGAGCAGCAAGTGAGCACGCCTTTCCCACCCCCTCCGCCTTCCCTCCTACCCACCACCACTACCACCACCACCACCACCACCACCACCACCCCTCTGTGTTTCCCTCTCACCCCCCCCCCCCCCCCCCCCCCCCCCCCCCCCCTTCCGTATTCCCGTATTCCACGCAAGATTGCACACAGACGCAGCCTCGGACAAAATTTCAAAATCGATTTTTTGTCGACAAAGAGGAAGTAAATTGAATGCCGAGGGACACGTCTACGACAAAGGACTTTTTCCATAGCCACCATGTTCCGTCCACCACACCGGAGTACCAGCAACTCAAATCGTTGACGCTGTCATCCATACGTGAAAAAATGTCCGCCTCACAAGCGGGGTTCTTATCAGGATGCAGCTCTCGCCCTTGACGCGACTCGCCGAACGCCTCGCGTTTCGCTTCGCGCTCATGGTGCAATAAGCGGTGTTTGCCTGGTCCGTGAAAACCCGACGTGCTCCGTCCCGGCATTGTGGGGATGCGAGGGTCTATGGTTGTACGACTACGGCCATGCATGCTATCGAGTACCCCCCCTCCCTCCCCCTGGTTATCGACTCTGATGTTTCGTTCCAGGGTGTGTTATGTTACCACCCGGGTGCTATGTTATCACCCGCGTGTTACCTTATCACCCGGGTGTGTTATCTTGTCGCCCATGTCTTGGAGAAAATCGACTCTGAATTTTCGTCCCAGGGTATGTGTTACCGTATCACCCGGGTGTCATTATCACCGGTGTGTTATGTATATAACCCGTGTTTGGAGAACATCAGGAATTTTCGTTCCTGAGTTTGTTAACTTGTCACCCGGATGTGCTATCTTATCACCCGGGTGTGTTAACTTGTCACTTGTGTGTTGTCTCATCACCCATGTCTTGGACAAAAACCTGCTCTGAAACTTGGCCCCAGGGTGCATGTTATTTTCGGGGGACCGTAGTGAACAGGACCAAATATTGTTAGCAAAAACAGGGAAACGGAAATATACACAGGTTATTGTGTGTACCGTAGGTCCTATTTACTATAGCCCCCCTGTCCCCCTGCGAGAGAGTACGCATGCCGACCCTCCCCCCCCCCCCCCCCCCCCCGCCGCGCGCTCACAATTCAACTTCTTCAAAAGAGTCCTCAAAAAAAAATAAGCAATTGCTCTGAAATAACAATAAAAAATGATAATTAATATATTTAAAAAAACCTGATTCTATAAATTTTAAAAACTTTGGACTATCTAGAAGAGTTAGTAAAAAAAAGCGGTTCTTAGTGTATAGGATGCGGCTATCGCCCTTCACGCGACCGACTCGCCGAACAACTCACGAGAGCACCTTCGCGCTTGGCCTGGGGCAAAAAGCAGTGATCTTGCCTGGCCAATGGGAAAAAAAAAACAAGAGAAAGAAAAAAACGAGACTGCCTTGTGCTCCGTTCCGAACAACCTTGGCCCATATAGAACTGCAGTAGTCCCGTTCTGTGGAGAAACCACTCAAATTCTAAGTAATTTGTCCGCCCAAACGGGACCGTGGCCCTACAAGGGGTCGAGGCGCTTGGCGCTTAGGGCATAATAAAGCAATGTCGGCGTGGTCGGTTGGGGAGGGGGTGCGCTCGATAGGAGAGATGTACTCGATCTCATGCGTGGCCGTAGTCGTAATCACCATATAGACCCTCGCATCCCTGCAATGCCGGGACGGAGCATGTCGGGTTTTCACCGACCGTTGCGGGGGGGGGGGGGGGACGACGACGACGACGACGTGCTCCGTCCCGGCATCGTAGGGATGCGAGGGTCTGTGGCCGTGAATACCACGACGGCCATCCGTAAGAATGAGGTAGGGACTCGGCCCCATCTCGCCTGTTTTGTTCCCACTTTATGCACTTTTTGCTCGCGCCCTAGTTTTATGGAAGTATCAAACTATATATTTTTTTTCGCTGGTATCCCGCGTTGAACACAACCTTCCCGGAAGCATGGTACGAGAACCCTGTAAGTTTGACGGCTGGCAATCTACGTAGTAGTATCTCCCGAGAAACGACAAGTGATTACCATCAACACATGCGTTCACGAGTGCTTTTACTTGTTTTGATTGAAGCGTTTCGTTTGCCCGTTTTCCGTTTTTTTTTTTTTTTTCCCTTCCTTTCCGTTCCCTTCCCTTTCCCTTTCCCTTCCCTTCCCTTCCCTTCCCTTCCCTTCCCTTCCCTTCCCTTCCCTTCCCTTCCCTTCCCTTCCCTTCCCTTCCCTTCCCTTCCCTTCCCTTCCCTTCCCTTCCCTCCCCCTTCCCTTCCCTTCCCTTCCCTTCACTTCCTTCCCTTCCCTTCCCTTCCCTTCCCTTCCCTTCCCTTCTCTTCCCGTTCTTCTGTATGCATGACACGACCTTCGACCTCAATGGCGGAAACTTTTAATTTTTTGCGGTTGCTGATTGGTCACGGCCATCGTGATGGACGATGATAATTGGTGGTCGTCATCATGATGGGCGATTTGTGATTGGCTGCGGCGGATGCGGTGCGGACGGAACAATAGGTCTGTAGCAACCGCGGGGTTTCCAAACGCTAGCCGGCGTACGGCTGCTGCAGAAGAGGCAGAGGCTTCAGCGTCAGCAGCAGCAGCACAATCGGCAGCAGCAGCAGCAGCGGAGGCAGCAGCAGCGCCGGGAGGGGGGGGCTCGAGGGGCTCAGGGGCCCC
The DNA here is from genome assembly GCA_031763025.1 of Macrocystis pyrifera. Classification (NCBI taxonomy): domain Eukaryota; class Phaeophyceae; order Laminariales; family Laminariaceae; genus Macrocystis; species Macrocystis pyrifera. The sequence goes on along the minus strand of JASSKH010000002.1, from coordinate 2,885,310 downwards.
GGGGGGCTCTGGGAGCGCGTCTGCTGCTGCTCGGCTGTCCCTCCTGAGCTTAAGGAGACGGGTAGGGAGGATTGGACGAGAGCCGGAGGCGTCGCCCCCCATGCCAGGGTCGGGGGAGGAGGACAGGTCGGACAGAGGAGCTCGGAGGACGAGCAGGTGAGGCGGTGGTGGTGGTGGTGGTGGTGGTGGTGGTTGCGGTGGTCAGGGGGCGGGGGGCAAGAAGAGAGGGGGAGGGGGAGGGGGTACCCATGTCATGCTTGGCCGTAGTTGTATGGCCTCAGACCCTCGCATCCCTTGAATTCCCGGACGGAGCACGTCGGGTTTTCACCGACCAGGAAGGCCTTACTTACAAAATTGAGGGGGGGGGGGGGGGGGGCGTGTTGTTGGTGGTGGTTGGGGGAGGGAGGGAGGGGGGGAGGGGGCGCTGTCGGTGGTGGTTTGGGGAAGGATGGTGTTCGTAGTGGTTGGCGGTGTGGGGGGGGGGGGGGGGGGGGGAATTGTTGGTTGTGGTGGTGGGGGGCGTGAGTGAGGGCGGGGGCCGGGGAGGGTGGTGTTGGTGGCAGCGCCGAGGGGGGTGGAATGTTTGTTCGGACGACGCTGTTCACGATGTCGCATCGCACGCTCATCACGTCCCACACTCCACGGTGTTCCTCAGCAATATATTGAGAATATTTTGAAAGACGCCTGAGCCGCGCGATCGAAAACATGGTGATATTTTCTGTTGTTTACCTGATATAGCATATATACACGTATGTATATAAGTTGTCTCGGCTTTCTATTGTTAACATTATAGTATTACGGGGGTCCATAGTAAATAGGACCAAATATTGTCGGTAAAAATAGGTAAATATATACTGGTATACATGAAAACCTACATATTTTCCTATTTTTACTAACAAAATTTGGTCCCATTAACTATGGACCCCCGTAATAGTTGTTTTTTTTCTTCTCCTGGTCTGATTGCTTCTGTTGTGAAATTTGATGTTTGATTTTTTTTTATGTTTTTGAAGTTTGGTTTCACATTGACGTGTATTTCTTATGCTCAAAATTGTTCCGTGTTTGAATTTCGGCGCGTCGAGGTTTACCTTTTATTCCTTTCGTTTTGTTCGGTTATTTGTTTTGGGTTCCTTGTCTTCGTGTTGGAAATACATTTTTTGTTGGTAACGGCTTCGTTTCTGTTTCTATTACGGGGGTCCATAGTTAATAGGACCTAAGGTATACATAAAAACCTATATGTTTACCTATTTTTACTAACAAAATTTGGTCCCGTTAACTATGGACCCCCGTAGTACGCTTTTCATTTATAAAAACGATCGTCCCCTCCAAGGCCTCAATAGCTTTGATTTTCGACCTTTCGTTGTTTTGAGTATTTTTGTTCAGGATGGTGTATGCCTGGTATATCTGATGCGTTTTGATTTTTTTGTTCATGGTAAATGTTTGATTTCTTTCTTGTTTGTTAACCATTTTGCGTCTTTTTGGTGAAACTTTAGTTTTGGTTCACAGACTTGGCTAATGTACAGCGCACGAGACCTCGTACGTATGCTGTTGTTGGCAGTCGTTTTTTTTTTTCTTGGTCTCTCCGCTCTTTTCTGTTTTTTTTTTTTTTGTTTTCTTGATGTGTTGATGTAATCAGACGTGTTTGTGTGTGTGTTTTTGTCTTTTTTTTTTCTGATTTTTTGTTGTTCGTTTTTCGTTCGCCAGGACGAGCAGGTCACCTTCGCCAAGGCCAGCCTCAACCGCACCAGCGGCAGAACTAGCGGACGGAGACTCCGCCTTAGCCATCAAGTGGGGCGACACCGGAGGCGGTGACGGTGGCAGTGGCGGCGGCGGCCGCGGCGGCGGCGGCGGGGCTAGCGGAGTGAGACGCACTTCGAGGGCGCGCCTTGCTTCCCCCCCTGCTATTGGCGGCAGTGGTGGTGCGGCTGGCGGTAATGGGGGCGGTGGTCGTGGTATTGCGGGCGGGATGAAGGGGTCGGGGCTGAAGCCCAAGCAGGAGGAGGAAGAGGAGGAGGAGGAGGAGGGGGGAGGGGGCGGGGGGGGGGGGGGAGAGTAAGGAGTGCTTTGTGGACGTCGAGACGGCCGTTTCCGAAGCCACTGCTGCTGTGACCGAGGCAACGGCTGCGGCGGCAGCGGCAGAATCCCTAGGACGGGCAGGAGGAGGGGGAGGAGGAGAGGCGGCGGGGAAGGGTGGGGGAAGCGCCGCCTCGTCCAAAAAGCGCAAGACTGCGAGAAGCGGGCGAAGCGGAGAAGGAGGAGGAGGAGGAGGGGGAGAAGCGGGAGGTGACGGCGATGACGAGACCCGGCATGGGTCATCTCCGGAGGCCCTCTCTTCCCGCCTGCGCAAACGCCGAAGAGTGAGGGGTGGTGGCGGCGGCAGCGACGGCGGCGGCAGTGGAGGCAGTTGTGGTTCTTTGGCTTCAGCAGCAGCTGCTTCTGCTGCTGCTACTACTACTACCGCCGGTTGTGCTGGTGCTGGTAGTTATGGTGTTGGGCGTGCTAACGTGGCTGGGGGTGCCCGGATCGGAGAGGGCGAGGGGGAGAGCGGGGGTGCCGGAGTAGGAACAGGGAAGGGGAAGGCGGTGGCGGTGAGGCTGAAGGCGGGAGCGGAGGTGAGGGCTGCTGTGCTCTTTTTCTTGCCTGCCTCGTTGGGGCTGTGATTTTGGCTGCGTAGATGTCGCCGACTGTTAACACTTCACTTTATATTTGTTTGCTGAGGGAGCTCGATGCTGCAGTCGTTATTAGGTTAGTTCGTTTCCGCCAGTGGCCAATACCGCTGGTCAGGTCGGGTCTGGCCGGGGTCGAGTCGGGTCGAGTAAAGGGTGTCCCGAGCCGACCCGATCGGCGAGAGTTTTGAAAACCGCCTGATTCGGCGAGGGAGGTCGCCGAGGGAGTTCGATGCTGCGGTAGTCATTTGTTTAGTCCGTTTTTCGTCAGGGTCAAATCTCGCGGGTCAGGTCGGGTCGGGGTCAAGTCGTCGAGTCGGGTCGATTGAAGGGTGTCCCGCCCCGTCCCGATCGACGAGAGTTTGAAAAGCTCCTGATCCGACCCGACCCGACCCGACCCGACCCGGCCCGACCTCCGTTGTAGATGGTCTAGATCATCTATTATCACGGGGGGACATAGTAAATAGGACCTACGGTACACTCAAAAACCTATATATTTACCTATTTTTACGAACAATATTCGGTCCTATTAACTACTGTATGGTCTCCCGTAGCAGTAGATCCCAACCTGCCGCTATGAGCGTTGGTTCTTTTTACGTGTATGAAGTGCAGACCCAACCGGGAAACAGCCCTACACTACGTACGTAGGTCATGCGGGGGCTTGCACGGAGGTGGTCCCACCGGCAGTGTGAGGTTTGTTCTGCTCTACGGCAGTAGGTGCCCTTGGAAAGAAACAAGAAGAAGGTTTTGGAGGTTCAAGTGGGAAACCGATGATGCTGTCGGAGGTGTGGAACCGGGTCTATATGCTGGTGTACCTGGTATTGTTAGTAGTCTGATCGGAGATATTACGTGCTTTTGTGCCTGTTCTGGCCATCGAAAGATACCTTGTATTTTCGATCTGGCTGGGGTACGTTTGGATGGGTGTGTGGACCACTGACCCCCCCCCCCCCCCCCCGCCCCCTCCCGTTAAATAGAGTATCGTCACACCCACTCTCCTTTCGGTCAACTAATAACTTGAAAAAATATCGCTGTGTATACCGCCCCCCCCCCCGCCCCCCCCCGCGCTCCACTCCTTATGTTGTCGTGGCTTGTATTTTGCTCGGGACGTTTTTTTGCTTTTTTTTTTTTTGTGATAGTTTTCGTTGTTTGTTTTCGTTTTCCGTCCGTTTTTTTTTTTTTTTTTTTTTTTTTTTTTTCGTTCATTTGGTTTTGCTTTATGTTTTTCGTTTTTTCCGTCTTTTTTTTTTCTTGTTTCGCTTGTTCCGTTGCTCGGGACGTTTTTTTTTGCTTTTTTTTTTTTGTGATAGTTTTCGTTGTTTGTTTTCGTTTTTCCGTCTATTTTTTTTTTTTTTTTTTTTTTTTTTTTTTTTTTTTTCGTTCATTTTGGTTTTGCTTTATGTTTTTTCGTTTTTTTCCGTCTTTTTTTTTTCTTGTTTCGCTTGTTCCGTTGTCGTTTTCGGTTCGGTTTTGTGCTGCTTAAGGTTTACACGTGTTTCCGTACGGGGCGAAGAGGCGTCTGGTGCCGAGGACGGGTTACTGTCTGCCACCGCAGCGGGTCTGCGGATGTTAGGTAAGGCCGGGTGCTGGTGATACACTACGATACGCAGCGCGACCGTTGACTTTGTTGACCGTTTGCTAGTAGTCTGTGTGACGGTTGTGTCTGCTGAACAATGTGACGGTTGAACCTTGTGACCGTCAATCTTCGTGACTGTCGATCTTTTGTCACCGTTGAAATTTAGTGAGACCGTTGGTTGATTAACTTGTGTAACGGTGTGTGTGCGCCGGACGTTGTGGCCGTTGAAGATCGTGAAAACAATGTTACCGTTGTTATTTGTGACCGTTGAACCTTGTAATCGGTGTACTTTGCGGCTGTTACACTGTTTGAATGTTGGTATATCTCACCGACGACAGCTGCAATGATTGATGTCTGACCATGACATTGTGTCCGTTAAAAAAAGGATGTTGGATCTTGTGACTTCGAAATCTGTCACCTTCGATCTTTGCGATCGTTGAAGTTTGTGACTGTTGATATTTCTGACCGTCGACCGTTGCGACGGTTCACGTACGATTGTTGACCACTTTTTTGGGCAAAAAATAATTAGAATTCGTGCGGGAAATCTTCTGCAGCTGGGAGGAATGATTACAACCCCCCCCCCCGCCTTTTCCCACCCCCTACCCCCGAAAACGAATGCCTGGCAGGTACGAGGATGGGGACATCCGCAAGAAGGTTTCGCGGAAATATTTGACAACTTTCCTCCCTCCCGCGGTGGTGAAAGCGGCGCAATTGGCCTCCGCCACCAGCGGTCATTCCAAGAAGAAAATAGGGGGAGGGGAAAGGGGAGGAGGAGGGATTATCTGGGCCCCGGGGTCTGGGGCTGGTGGTAGTGGTTGTGGTGGTGATGGTGCTGGGTCGAAGCGCGAGACGAGAAAATCGAAGCGTGAGGTTGGGGAGAAGGAGTTGGAGCGGAACGGAGGGGAAAGAAATAAGCAGGGTGTTGGCAGTGGGGGTGGTGGTCAGGAGGAAGAGGAGGACGGGGTCAAGCGAGAGGGTGGGGGTAAGCAGGACCTGCGTGCTAAAGTGGAGGAAAAGGAGGAGGAGGAGGAGGAGGAGGAGGAGGAAGCAGTTGAGGGGGGGGGGGGGGGGGGGGGGGGGGGGGGGGGGGGGGGGAGGGCGAGGGGGGGGGAGGTCTCTCCCGGGTCTCCAATCTCTTCTCGGGAGCGAGAAAGCAGCGGCGAGATTGTCGTCGTCTTCCGCTGCTGGCAAACCTAGGGGTTCGGCCGGTGCCAGCGAGTTCACTCCCACGGCGGCGTGGAAGCAGGCGGGAGCAAGCGGTGCTGGAGGGGGAGGAGGAGTGGAGGTAGGAAGAGAAGGAGGAGGGGAAGCTGGGGGAGGGTTGGAGAAGGAGAAGGCCGAGGAGCAGGAGCAGGAGTAGGAGCAGGAGGGGGGGGAGCGGGACGGGAGGGCGGAGAGAGTGGGAGCAACGAGGCCGGCACGGCTGTGGACACGCTGAGCCAGAGATTCGCGCAGCTCGCGGCCCTAGAGGGTCGCGCGGAGGCGCGGAGGGCGGCGGCGGCTGAGGCGGCCGGAACACCGAGAAGGTCAGTCGCTCGAATGTTGGTGTCCGTCTTGGCCTGGGCTTTTGCTTTGCGGAGCTTTTTGGCCGTTTTTTTTTTTAAATTGTGGTTGGGGTGCTTGTGGGCCTGGGGTGTGTTGTGGTCGCAAGTGTTGCCGTATTTTGAGGGCTTCGGTTTTACGTATGTGCGAGGTATGTAAGTACCTTTTGGTATGAAGAGGTTTGGTGTTGTGGTGTTTTTGGAATCTTGTTTTTTGGTCTTGGTGTTTCAGTGTTCTGGTGATTTAATTTTCGATCTTGGATGTTTTGGTGTTTTCGGTTTTGATGTAGTTTGATGGTATGTGTTGATAGCAATTTTCGTAGCCCCACTCCCCTCGCCCTCTGGCGCAGGGCAGTGGGACGTGCCGGCGAAGGTGGTTTCAACGCCCCGTGTATCACCTCCGACTGGCGGCAAATCCCCATTATGTATACCTGGTACTTTTTATGCTGCACCTTGTATGTTTTTACAACGACTTTCGTAACCCCACTTCCCTCCTCCTTCCATAGGTCAGCGGGACATGCCCCCGGGGGTGATGCAAACCCCGCGCATGTCATCTGTTACTCGCGGCGGATCCCCATGGTCTATCGTTTATGCTACGTTTAGTATGATAAAAAAAAGTGTTTTCACCTCGCGGTCAATCCCCACTTTTTATTTGGTCGTAGTTTATTCTATTTATATATGTGAAAAAAAACTATTTCTTTACTTACTGTACCTCACTATATACCCTCTCCCCCTTATCTCTCGCCCACAGGCAAGCGGGACATGCTCGCGGGGGCCATCCAAACGCCCCGCATGCCGCCGCCTCCTCCTCCTCCTCCTCCTCCTCCTCCTCGATCGGCGCCGCCTCGGCTCCCGCTGGTGCTGCTACCGCGGCGCCATCTTCCTCGCACGACGGCCACCCAACCAGGGACATGATTCTCGAGCGCGCGTGCGCCTCCTCGGCCGGCGCAGCCGATGGTCGGGTGTCGGCGGGGGGTGTTGGGTCTTCGTCCGGTGTCGGCGGTGGGGGCAGTGGTGGCGTTGATGGTAGTGGCGGCGGCGGCGGCGGTAGCGGTGGTCGGGGGGGCGGGGGCGGTCGCAACCCCGCTCCCCGCCGACCCCCACCCCACTCCCACACTCTCCCCACCGACAGCGCTTACAACAACGGCAACAGCAGCAGCAGCAGCAGCAGCAGCAACACCAACACCAACACCAACAGCGCCATCTCGACGCCGACGCGGCCCTCGAGCGAGAGCTGGCCGTCCTGAGACAGACTCGGGCTGCTCAGGCCGCGGCGTCCGCCTCCCAGGCCGCAGCCGCCGCGCATGCCGCCTCCTTGGGCTCCGGAGGCGGCGTGGGCGGCGGTAGTGGCGGTGGTTTAGGGCTCGGAGCGTGGCCCCCGGAGCTGCTAGAAGCAGCTGCAGCGGCGGGATTGGCGCTTCCGCCTGTCCCCGGCGGGAGGGGTGCGAGCGCAGGTGGAGGCGGTGGCGGGGGGGGTGGGGGGGGAGGGGGGGCGCGGGCTGGGGCGGGGGCCGGGGCTGGATCTGGAGGGTTCGCGGGTCATAGGCTTCCTGGTGGTAGTGGTGGGGGCGGGAGGGCGTCGGGGACTATTTTGAGGATGGTGAGCGGATGGTGGAGTTGGTTAGTTTTTTGTGACTCCAGTGGCCGGCGAATTAGAAGGCGTTTTGAAGGGGAGGGGGGGGGGGGGGGGGGGGGGGGGGGGGGGGGGGGGGGCGTACACTCTTGTTCGTTTGATTGTGTTTGCTTATTTGCGTGTGTGTTTTTGTGTATGATTTATTTATTTATTTGTTTTGTGTTCATCCCGGTGGCGTGATGCATGTTTTTCAAGCTGTTTGACGAGAGGCTCTTCCACGAGCTGCACAATATTGATATTTTTTGCTATCGCGCGTTCGTTTCCTGGTGAAAAAATAGTTGAGCAGACGCTGCTTCCCCCCCCCCCCCCCCCCCCCCCACCCGGCTGATACGTAGCTGACCATACTCCCCCCGATGGCCGACGGGTGATCGGGCTCTTCGCGATGGTTGACAGGGCTCTGTTTTTGCCATGATTTGGTTGGGTGTAGATCAGGCATTTTCAGCTGCGACCGCGAACAGCGCCTTCTGTGTATGTTTTGATCGACTTTTACAGTAGTGCCCCTTCTTTATCCAGTGGTAGATGAACCTCACATACGTATCATGTCGCATATTCTGCCCCATCCCTCCCTCATTCCCTCCTTGCTTTTCCCCCTCCCACATTCCGACATAGACGATTCCTGGCATGGTGGACGAGGATTCCCCTGTCGGGCCAGGGGTCCGAATTCAACTCATGTCCACTCGAAGGGCCCCGCCGGCTCCGCTGCCTCCTCCGGAACAGCAGCAGCAGCAGCAGCAGCAGCAGCAGCAGCGGCAGCTGCAGCTACAACAGCAGCAGTGGCAGCAGCAGCAGCAGTGGCGGCAGCGGCAGCAGCGGCAGCAGCAGCAGCAGCAGCAGCAGCAGCAGCAGCAGCAGCAGCAGCAGCAACAGCAACATCAGCAGCGGCAACAGCAACAACAAAAGCGCCCTATTTCGTCAGCAATCTCATCACTGCAGTCGTCGCCATCTATGACGCCATCGGCTGCCTCCGCCACTCCGACCCCGTCAAAAGCAGCATCCAACAGCAGTAGCAGCAATAGTGGCAGTGCCGGTGGAGGTGGTAGCGGTGTTGACCGTGGAGCCCATAGCGCGGGCGGGGATGGGGGCGCTGGTGGGGGCAAGAGCGGCGGCGGAAGCGGTGGCAACTCCACCGGTAGCGGTGCCCCCCCTACCCAAGCTGAATCGAGGTCGAGAAGCCGAGGAAAGGGAAGAGCTAACGGCGGCAGCGCTAACAGCGGTGCTAGCGGCGGCGACTCGAAGGGAAGCGGGAGCTCGACGAGGGGCAGCAGAAGCTCAAGGGGGGGCAGCAGCGGGGGCTCGAAGGCCGCCATGGAAAGCCCCACGGCCAGGACCAGCGCCAGCGGCGGCGGCAGCCCCAGGGACGGTGGCAGCTCTATGTCGTGGTCTTCACCGTCTCAAGCCCATGCTCCCCCCCCTCCTTCTTCTTCGTCTTCGTCCGCTCGGCCTCCTGCCACCTCTGATGCGCTGCGGTCTCCGCCTACGACTCCGTTTTCGTCTTCGGCACCGCAGTCTGCACCTCGCTCTGCGTTGCAGTCCGCGTCATCATCGCCGTCTCCCCCGGCCCGACCCCGCGGGTCAACAGCTACAAGGTCTACGTCTCGATCTCGGTCTCAAGCGGCTGTGGCTCCGGGTCGGGGTGAGGGTCGGCCTAGGAGACCTATCTCATCCGCAGCAGCAGCAGCTGCAGCAGGAAGAGCAGCAGCAGCAGGCGGGCGAGGAACATCAGCAGACGGAGGGGGAGGAGCAGGAGCAGGAGGGGCAGTAGGAACAGCGGCGGAGGCAGCGGCGGCGGCGGCTTCTGGTTCGAGACGGCCCATGACTCGCGGTCGCAGGGCCGCTGCCGCCGGCGAAGCGGGAGATAAGGAGGACGGCGGCCGCGGAGCTGGATCACCCGTCTCGGGAGTCAGCCTTCGGTCGTCGAAACGGAAGCGAGGTGGAAGCGTTCCCGTTAGTGGAGCTGGCGGTGGTGGCGGCGACAGTCGTGAGATGTCGTCGCGCTCGAGGGTGGCCGCGACGGGCGGCGGCGGCGGTGGAGATGGTTACTCCGAAGATGGAAGGTCGCTCCGGCCGCAGAAGTTCCCGGCCTTCTTCTTCTTCTTCTTTCTCTTCCTCGCCATCCTCGCCAGTGTTGCCATCTGCTGCAGGAGAAGCAGCAGCAGCGGCGAGAACGGCGGGAGCAAGGGCAGGAACAAGAGCAGGAACGAGGGCGGCGGCAGAAGCAGCAGGAACTGGAGCGGGGTCAGGGGGAAGGAGAGTGTCGAGGTCGGCAGTGACCTTGGGCGTCTCGACCCGGCGACGACGGGGGGCGGGGGCCGGGGCCGGGGCGGCGGGAAGTGGATCTACAGCGGTGGCCGAAGCGGCGTCGGCGTCTGGGAGAGGTAGGGCGGGGAGAGGGAGAGGGAAGTCAGCCTCCCCCCGGGGACTCAGCAGTGCTTCCGGAGATGGCTTTGCGGGTGGCGGTGGCGGCGCAGCTCGCAGGTCGCGCGCTTCCCGCGCTTCTTCCTCCTCCTCCTCCTCCTTCCCCGCCTCGGACTTGCCTCGCGCCGCCGCCGCGTCATCCCCCCCCCCCCTCCTCCACCTCCTCCGTGCCCGCTCTTTCGCGGAAGAGGCAGAGGACAGAGCTGAGCCGTCCTTTATCGTCGTCATCCTCATCTTCGTGGTCGTCTTCTCTTGCGTCTCCTCCTCTTCTTCCCCCTCCCCCCCCCCCTCCTCCTCCTGCGTTTTCGTCGTTGTCCGGTCATAAGACCGGTGCGGCGTCTGCTGGTGGTGGGGGTGCTACCGCGGCTGGATCTGGGAGTGGGGCGGGGTCGGCGTCGAGGACGAGGTCTGCTGCTGGTGGCGGTAGGCGATCGAGCTCCGTCGCTTCTGCCGGGAGAAGCGGCGGCAGTAGTGACGGTAACGGTGGTGGTGGTGGTGGTGCTGGTGGCACCAGGTCAGGCGCGAGTAGGCGGTCTTCGTCTTCGTCGCGCGGTTCCCGCTTTTCCGCAGGGGCACGCGCGACTGCAGAAGCGGCAGCAGCAGCAGCAGCAGCAGCGGAAGCAGCGGAAGCAGCGGAAGCAACGGCAAAAGCAACAGCAAAAGCAACAGCAAAGGCAACAACTTCAGGGGCAGGTTCGGCGGCAGCTTCAGCGAGAGCACGGGCGGGAAGAGGGGGTAGGGCCGGAGCGGGAGCGGCAGCGGCGGCGGCGGCGGCGGTGGATGCGGCGGCGGTGGCCGCACGAGCGGCGGCGACGGCGGCGGGGGCCCCCTACCGCAGCCTGGCATACTACATGAAGAACCAACATGCCTCCCGAACTCCTGCCGGTCCTGCTGCCGATGCAGCTGCTGGTGCAGCTGCTGGTGGGTCTGGTGGCGCTTCAAACGCTGCTACTGCCGCCACTAGAGATAACCCTTACCGACGCCCGTCTTACTACAGAAACGCCGCTTATGGCAGCAGCGGTGGTGGCAGTGGTGGCGGCGGCGGCGGCGGCGCTGGTGGTGGTGGTGTTAGGGGCGGGTCATCTTCGGCGGGGGGTGCGGGATCGAGAGGCAAAACAAGGGAAAGTCGGTTCCCGCTGCTCCAGTGGACGCTTCGATACTACTGGGATGCTGTCCCGGCGGCGGCACCGGCTGGGGAAGGCGGGAGTGAGAGGGAGCGCGGGGAAGGGGATGGTGAGGGGGCGGGGAATGGGCGGAGACGAAATGTTGAGCGAGTGACACTGGCTGACGTGACACACGGCGAGATTCCGAGCGGTGAGACGAGGGGTTGGGTTTTTTTGTTGGCTGAAGCAGGGGGTTCAGCTCCGCGGGCGGCGTCCGTCCGCTGTGTACGCTCACTCACAAGGTAGAACATAGCAAACACAAAAATGTGGCATGAAGCGGACAGAGGTCCATACTTGAGGGCTGAAAAATAGTGATTTGCAAAAGAAATGCCAAAGTTGGGTTTCCATACTCGTTGGGGGCCGAAAATTAGTGATTTGCAAAAGAAATGCCAGAGTTGGGTTTCCATACTCGTTGGGGGCCGAAAATTAGTGATTTGCAAAAGAAATGCCAAAGTTGGGTTTCCATACTCGAGAACAACCACCCGGACGCCGCACGCATGCATCATGTAACGTGTACCGGGACGAAAGAGGGAAGAGAGAAACGCCTTGTAGGGGCGGTGCCTTATGTCGTGAGCAATGCCTTAAAAGGGGGTGGTGCCATATGTTTACGTACAGATAGATCATGATCTATCTATCTGTAGATCATCTACTGTAGTTCCTCACCTGCTGTTTGTGGGATGTTGTGCAGGATCTGCCTTCTAGGGGCGGTGCCTCATGTCACGAGCAATGCCTTAAAGGGGTGGTGCCATATGTCATGTACAGATAGATCATGATCTGTAGATGTAGATCATCTAGATCCTCAGCTGCCGTTGTGCGTGGCGGTGCAGGATCCGTTTGTAGTACAGATCCAGCCCCAGGAAGCATGTGCTATTAGTAGTAGATCATGCGGCTTATACGGCTCCCACCCTAAAACATGAGCTGTAGATGAAATCGTACACGGTCGGGAAACAGGTCAGTTCTCTGCCTCGAGAGGATCTAGATCATGAAGTGGAGAGCGATTTCCGTCTGAGGTGCGATTTTTTTATAATGCGCTAAGCTAAGCACGGTAATCGAGTCCCTCCACTTTTGTCTCGAAAAATTATTCACGGTAGGGCCGTTTGAACTTGTCAATACTTTATATCAACGTCGTCCCTGCATTTCGACGCAGAGCGATACGTGCGGTGATGAGTAGAAGGGTCGCACTGCTACGTAACCGGTAGTTGCTCTCACTTTCTAGGCGTCTACCGGTCAGAAGGACGTGTTTAGCCCAAGCGTGCAATCGAACGAACCCCATCTACGTTAGGACGAGAGTCGAGATCGGCGAGATAGAGGCTGCGCTTTTTTTGTTGGTGATATGCTTCGTACGAAGTACAGCGCCGGTAGTGAGCGCGCACGAACCCGAGCGTCAGGCCTGGACTGGAGGCCTGCCGGCCGCGACTGCAACACGTTCAGGGGAGTGTACCGTGTACGTATGCAACTTTTCCCCAGAGCTCCGCCGTTGTCGTTATTTTTTTGTTCCCCTCGACAACCGTTGTTGGCACGACCATAAAAAAGTGTCCCGCGCCGCTTGCCAAAAGATGGGTTTCGACAGAATCCTCGATCTCTCCCTCAAAGCTGTCGTTTTTTTTTTTTTCAATTTCATGGTATGCGACACGCTTGGGGTGGCTCTCAGAACCGATTTCCTCGAAAGCAAGGGGTGCTGCTCGCTGCACACGAGCTGATGGGACCGACGGGGAGGCAGACTCCCAGCGGCGAGAGGAGTAGGAGGGGGGGGGGGGGGGGGGGCGTACTCATTTGTTGCTTGCCTTAGTTACTTGACCATTGACCGCGCATCCCTTTCGAGACGGAGCCACCGTTCCTACTTCTATGATCGAGACATCTCCAACGGTTGGGCGCTCATTACGTTGTTTGCCATGTATATTGCATAGACACGTTTTGCTATTCTCATCTCTTCCCTTCCTGCTTCACCGCCTGTGACCACGGTCTATCTCCCTGTATAGTGTGACCGTTTTCCCTCGCTGCTATTACGGGGGACCACAGTAAATAGGGCCAAATATTTTGTTGAAAAAAACGTTGAATATGTAGGCTTTTGTGTGTACCGTAGGTCCTATTTAATTTGGTCCCCCCGTAATAGTGTGGACCCCACGTGTAGGTGCAACGACCAAAATAGTGACGGCACCAACCATTAGCACACAGCGGTCATCACCGACTGCAACGACAAGCTATCGTCAACGTGGAGGAACCTCTCCACCTGCAACAACAACGTGAACAACAACAGTCAACACCAATTACGGCGTCACCATCACACCATCCCCACACCACCCCATCACCCCGCACCGCCACTCCACCAACAACAACAACAATAACAATTACACCACCACCACTACCACCACCACTACACCATCACCACCCCCGCTGCCGCTGCCGCTGTCACCAACACGAGCACCACCACCGCACCCCACACCACCCCGCCGCACCACTGACCCTACCTACCCCCTACCCTACCCCCCACCCTGGCCTCCATCCCCGTTCGCGTTCCCTCTCTCGTGTTGCTCCTCCCCAGGTTCAACCATGTTCGAGGCGGTGCAACTTTTGATGTACAAGCACGCCTGCGAGACCGGGGGGAAACTCCCGGTTACCAGCAGCGGGTAGGTTTTCCTGTTTGTTGTCTTGTTTTTTCTTCGTTTTTTTTTTTTTTTTTTTTTTTTTTTTTTTTTTTTTTTTCCTATCCCGTTTTGTTTTTTGGTCTTTCTCAGATGTCGTCTAGGTCGTGGCCACACTCGGCGAAACAGGAAGGGGGTCATATAGCAGAACGTTTCTATGTATTGTGTGGAAAACACTTATCATATATTGCATGCCCAGATGTCGGAGGTGTCTCTTAGTGAAGAGTAGGAACGGCGCATCGTCTCGAAAGGGATGCGTTGGTTAATGGTCACATGACTAAGGCAAGCAACAAATGTGTACCCCCCTCCCTCTGCCTTCCCGACTACGGCCATGCATGACATGGGTACCCCCCCCCCCCCCCCCCCCCCCCCCCCCCCTCTTCCCCCATTATCTCCACGAATGTTTGCATCTCACTAAATCCGGAGGAATACCCTGGAATCGTTGTTGCCTGAACATAATCCGTGTAGAAGCACCGGTGCACGTCTCCTTCCTGTCTCTGCTATCCCTGATCATACGACCACGGCCATGCATGATATCTAGTACCCCCCCCCCCCCGCCCCCGCCCCCCCGCCCCGCTGTACTCTTGTCCTCCCTCCCTCCACCTCCTTTTCGCTCGCTTTTACTTGTTTTGTGCTAAACTGGACTGAACAGTGACCGTTTCAAGCACCGGTCAATTCTTGTGTCGCGGGAGCAATGGGAGAAGGCCGTGACCCTCGAGTTCTCTCCTCGCTATGTCAGGCCCTCTGCGCCCGCTCCTTCTCCTTCCTCTTCCTCCCCCAACGTTGTTGGGGTCTGTGGTCGTGACGGTGGTGGTGGTGGTGTTGGTGGTGGTGGCGGTGCTGGGCCTCCTCCACCTACTGTGCGAGCAGCAGCGACGAAAGAAGTGGCAACGCCGTCAGCTGCAGCAGCCGCAGCAGCGCCAGCAGCAGCAGCGTCAGGAGCGGCAGCAGCTGCTGCATCCCCGATGGGCGAGGGAAGCAGTCAACGCAGAGAAAGCGGAGGAAAAGGAGGAGGAGGAGGAGGAGGAGGAGGACGAGCAGAGAGAGGGGGACGAGGGGTGGGGTCGGGAAGTTCCTGCGCGAAGACCGCAACGGCGGCAGAGGTGGGAGCAACAGCAAAGACAGCAAAGACAGCAGCACCAGCAGCACCAGCACCAGCCGTCGCGAGGGGTACCGCTGCTGAAGGGGACAGGCCCAAGAGCAGTGTTGGCGGGGGCGGAGAGGGGCGCAGCAGGCTTCCGCCCGCCAGCCGCAGCGCCGGTGGTGGTGGTGGTGGCGGTGGTGGTGGTGGCAGTGATTCCGGTACACGTGGTGGCGGTGGAAATGGTAACGGCGGCGGCGGCGGCAGCAGCGGCGACGGTGGTGGTGGTGGTGGTGGTGGTCGGGGGGGGTGACATCGAAGGGGAAGGGCACGGAGGTGTTCGACCTTCCCCCTGTCCTCTCCCCCGGGCTACCTCCCTCGACGCTCGGCTTGACGCGGTCGGTGGGGTGTTGGAGGGGGGCGGTATCGGAGCGGGCTTCCGCTTTGGCGAGCACATGTGCTTGCTTAGTGCACTGCAGGCCTTCTGCGAGGAATGGGGCTCGCTCAGGAAAAGGCGAGGACGGCTTCCCCCCCCAATTCTATTGTCTGCACGTTGTCCACTATTACTATCCGTTTTGTAGTATTCAAGTATACTATAATTTCTTTCCCCCCCCCAAAAAAAAGCGAGTGTACGTACATATTTTTTTGTTGGAAAGAGGTTTTTGGACCCCCTCAACTCTATTATCTGCACGTTATCCACTATTACTACCCGTTTTGTAGTATTTGAGTGTACGATAATTCGTTCCCCGCCAAAAAAAAAAGCGAGTGTACGTACATAAGTTTTTGTTGAAAAGAAGTTTTTGGAATTTATGGAATCGAGGGGATGTTCTTTTGGCTCTCTGGCGCAAATACCAAATCCGGAATCGTGACACGATCATTGTCTTAAGCCTTGAAGCCTTGAACATTAGAGTTATGAATCAACTCGCCTCGCTACGTTCACGTACCAGCAGTGCGAGACGTGCAGCAGCACTTTTGAAAAAGAAGAAGAAGAAGAAAAAAAAACGAAGCTGTGAGATCGAAAACACATGCGTACGAAATTGAGGACTTGGAAATTCTGGCTCGACAGCAGTGTTTTGGACCATTTTGGCTCTTCGACCCTTTGCGCGAAACATATCAGGGTACGAAACAGCTTTCATGCTGGAAGAAGTGAGGCAGCCGCAGAGTCGTACCACGGTACAGCAGCAGTGCAGCACGCGACATACAGCACTTGATAGCTTGGGGGGGGGGTGGGGTGTGTTGTACTCGTTGCTTTGCGACGGGGGATATGAACCTTGGCGTAAGTAAACGCTCGAGGAGTTAATCTTTTTATTACGGGGGTCCATAGTTAATGGGACCAAATTTTGTTAGTAAAAATAGGCGAATATATAGGTTTTTAAGTATACCATAGGTCCTATTAACTATGGACCTCCGAAATAGTCACATGAATATTACGGGGGACTTAAAAGTAAATAGGACCAAAATTTGTTTCTAAAATTAGGTAAATATGTAGTTTTTTTTTTTAATGTATACCGTAGGTCCTATTAACTATGGACCCCCCCGCAATGATACTATTACGGTAAGGGACCATAGTAAACAGGACCAAATATTGTTAGTAAAATTACCTAAATATATAGGTTTTTTATGTATGCCATAGGTCCTGTTAACTATGGACCCCCGTAATAACACTGTTTTGGGGGACAAACTATTTACAACAACTTGAGCGGTTTAGCCCCCAACAATGGCCAAAACAAACAATGGTGTTCGGGGGGGGGGCATTTTTTTTTTTTTTTTTTCGGCTTTTGGACCGACGGCGGCACTCGAAGTTATTTGTTTTGGCTCCGACGCTTGTACGAACGCGTATGTTATATGAAGACCCCGCGGAAACCTTGTTATTGTTTTTTTTTTTTTTTGTGCTGGAAGAAGATGTGAGGAAGAGCCAAGTTTTTTTTTTGTTTCGGCCCAGGCTACGCCTATATTTCTTACCTGGTAGTATCTTGTTTGCTCTCCCCCTCCCTCCCTCCCTCCCTCCCTCCCTCCTTTCCCTAAACTCCTGCCCCCCTCCCTTGGCATATTTCGCCTCCGCTGTACATAGCCTATTGAGAGAGGCCTGTCGGCGGATGATGTGCCCGACCCCCACCCTACGGTTCTGCTAGACCTTGGCCGGCGGTGCATCGTGTCAGGGCTGCAACGGAAAATATCAAGACAGGTATGATGATATATATATTGTGATAAGATACCGTGGTTGAACGTACAGCAGTAGAGCTGTGTTTGTGTTTGTGTTTCCGTTTTTTTTTTTTTCTTTTTTTTTTTTGGTTAGACCCGTTCGGGAGACAATAGGGCCCTCTATTAAGGCCGATGCCCGATACGATGCCGGTAAAATCGTGTTGCCTTTTCGGAGGCCAAGATCTATGAAAATCGTTGGAAACCATAAATAAAGGAGTTCCGAAAAAAAAGCTGGAAATCACCCCCGGGGTTGAATTTTCGAAAAAAAAAAAACAGCACCTGGTAGTATTTATAATGTAGACTTGAAAGCTTCAGCTGTATTTGGAGGTGACCAGCTTGCCAAAATAGAAAGTTCTGGCATTTTTTTTTTTTTTTTTTCGTTTTTTTTTGCGCACGTACGTGGTTATACGTAAAAAAACACGACGTGGCTGTTGTTTCACTTCGATTTTTAAAATTAGAATTCATGCCGGCTGGTGTCGCCCAAAATTTTCTTTTTTTTTTTTACTCGTCCGGCGGTTTGTCTACTGTTTGGAAACATTTTGACTCGAAGTTAGTGGCAGTGTGTCGCTGAGTTTACAGCGCATCTTCCGACGTTAGAATATTTCGAAAGCCGAGGTGATTTCGTGAAAACAAAGATGTAGAAAAGATTAAGAAAAAAAAAAACACATGCCCTTTCGTTAAACAAGATGTATACCCGGAGTATGTCGAATATCATAGTGTATCGGGTATACTATAGTCCAAAACCCCTGTCTTGTGGATGGATCTATCCTCGCCGTCGCCTGTTTTTCGCCGTGCATCGAGAGATATGGCGTGCGTACGGTCCCCTCTACAAAGTTGAGATACTACGAGGGGAAGCACGAAATGTGCGATTCTCAGTCCAATTTATATTTTTCGGCCTGTGTGTGTGTGTTTGTTTTTTTTTTTCGTGAAGGTAAGACGAAGGAATTACCGGCTGCACCATTTTGTTTTTTTGGTTTTGTTTTTCCGTCAGTTGTAGCCCAAACCGTACGTAGTTCACGAAAACAAAAAACAAAAAATGTGCAGTTGGCAATCCCTTCGTTTTGCCCTTGGGTAGGTAGGACGTGTCAAGTTTTCATCTCAATTTTTCGAAAAACACCAATTGAGAAAGCGCCTGACCAACTGAAAAGTTATTGTTGGCTAGCCCAGTTCGATATTGATAGCGTCTGAACCACGAACCCTGCCTGTTAGTTTTGATTAAACTGTATGCCTTGCATGCGTGAATTGTCGCGGCTTGGTTGATCGCTTGCATGCATGCGTGCTTGCTTCCTTGCTTGATTACTTGCTCGCATGAGTATTTGCGTGTGTGTTTCTATTTTTTTGCTTGCTTGCTTGCTTGTTTGAGTATTTGCGTGTGTCCTCGCTTGCTGGCTGGCTGGCTGGGTTTGATTGTTTGCTTCCTTCCTGGCTTGGGTACTTGCGTGCTTGCTCCCTGGCTGGCTGGCTGACTGGGTGGCCGGGTGGCTGGCTGGCTTGATTGCTTGCTTGCTTCGTTGCGTATTTGCTTCCTTGCTGGCTGGCTGGCTGGCTGGCTGGCTGCCTGACTGGTCGACTTGATTGCCCCCTTGTTTACTTGCGTATATGCTTCCTTGCTTGTGTGCTTGCTTCCTTCCCCTGTGACATACCACTGTGGCCGTAAATTACAAGAACCACTTGGTCTTGATGCTTATGTATAACATCTCCTTGTGTAGTTGTAGTCAGAACCCACATGGACCGTAAAACCAAAGTATCCCCGTTTGTATGCACACACCATGCTTGGCCTCTTTGACTGGTTACTATTACTACTAGTACTGTATTATGGCCCCCCCCGTAACAGTGGATGCCTCCCTTGGTTTCCTGCAACCTGCTTGACCGATTCATTTTTGTTTGTTCTATCGATGGTGCAGTCCCTTTGCTGGCTTGTTCTCGCTTGGTTGGTGTTGGTGTTGGTGTTGGTGTTGCTGGTGGTGGTGGTATTGGTATCGACGGCGGCGGCGGCGGCGGCGGCGGCGGTGGTGTTGGTGGTAGTGGTGCTTGTTCTGGGGAGCTTTATCGTTGTTGCTACCGCTATTGATGTCGCTGTTGCTCTTGCTGTTGCTTCGGCTGTTGATGCTGTTTACGTTGCTGTTATCGTTGTTTTGGTGGTGGTGGTGGTGGTGGTGGTGCTTTTGCTGCTGCTGCTATTGTTGTTGCTGTTGTTGTCGCTGTTGTCGCTATTGCTCTTGCTTTTGCTCTTGACCGTGATGTTGTTCGCGTTGCTATTATTGTTATTTTTGGTGCTGCTGTTGCTGCTGCTGCTGCTGCTGCTGCTGCTGCTGCTGCTGCTGGCGATTGCTGCTGGCGGTTGCGGCTGGTGGTGGTGATGGTGGTGATGGATGTCGATGATGCTGCAGGCGTGCAACCCGCTCGGGCTGTGCGCGGGGTCGCTCCCATCTTGGTGTGCCGGCCTCCCGGAGGAGTTCCCATCCCTGTTTTCTCTGGATGTTCGACTGTCGCTCTTGAAGAAGACTGCCTTCGGGATGGCTCGGGGTGTGGCTCATGTCCAGGCAAGAAATTTCGTTTTGCTGATGACTGTTTCAGCAAAAATAACGATGTTGCTGCGTACGTACGCCCACCGTGTCGTGCATGGAGTGTATTGTGCTCTACTATTAAATATATTGCTTATACCAGGTATACCATGTTACAGGCAGTAGTTAGTGCCACATCTTGTGTGCGCTGCACTACATGCTGTTACCGCTCATACTATCCATTCTACGAACGATGTTTTGTGTTTTCTAACAATTACTTTAAGTTCTGGTACGACTATTACGGGGGACCATAGTAAATAGGACCAAATAATGTTAGCAAAAGTAGGAAAATATGCAGGTTTCTGTGTATACAGTAGGTCCTATTTAGTATGGTCCTCCGAAATAGAGACGAATACGCGTTCTTTTTTGTACCGGCATCGCGTTTTATATATGTACCTGGTGCTCTTTATGCTCTATTTCGACTGCTACTATTACGGGGGTTCCAGAGACAGCAATGGAAGTACCACGTAACTGCCTCTTGGGTGCCTTACCTTGAACACTACGTGATACGATCAATTCCCTTGTGCAGAGTAAAGGTTCTTTACCTCGCACAAATGATCTAACTCGACGACCAGCTGTAGGCGACCGCCAAAAAAAAACAAAAACAAGAACAAAAAACCCGGTACCCTGAATAGGACCTATGGTATACATAAAAAACCTATATGTTTACCTATTTTTTACTAACAAAATTTGGTCCCGTTAACTATGGACCCCCGTAGTACACAACTGCTGTGTTTGTTGTGCGTGTGCCGATGCCTGCCTGTGCTGCATGGCCCAAAATGTGTTGCGATAAAACTTTTGTAAATTCAGGAAAAAGCCAAAAGGGTGGAGGACAGCCCCATCACTTTTCTTCTCGGGTCGGGGCTCGAGTCTCTGGGAGTTGCAAGGCGTGGGGGGGCGCTTACAGCGGGGGGCGGGGGGCGCGGGAGGGGCGGAGTCGTTGCCGCTGCACGAAGTCTTGAGGCAGCTGGGCAGGCTCGGGCGTCTCACGGTGCGTTGCCATGATATGTGTGTGTTGGGCATATGCCCTCAAGTGTTTGTTATTTTGTGTGTCCGTTTGGGCCTTGAGTCGCCTTGAGTCTCTGAGTCTGCTTGAGTTTTGTTCTGTGTTTTTATCTGTGGTTGAGTGATTTGTGTGGATGTGTCTGTGTTTTGTGTGCTTTTGTGTTTCTGTCAATGGTATGTGTGCGTGTGTCTTATACACTGATCGTCTGATAAGTGTTTTTGGGATTTTCTTAAGCTTGCCTGGAGCTTATTTTCATAGTTTCCTTCGATCTTTTGTTACAGTTTTCTTGGAAGACTGTTCTTGAAACGTTTGTTGCAATACGCTTGTTCAACCTTCCTGCGTGACGCTTCTGTTGCTTTTGCTAAAAGCTTTCTTGAGAACCTTGTTGTTGTTTTTTTTTTACTTACGATACCGGTACGCTTTCTTGAAGCTTTTCTTCACTCCGTGTTACTTTTGTACCCGTTGTACTTCTCCCAACTTGTTAACCCTCCTCCCTCCCTCCCTGCCTACCTCCTCCCTCTTCCCCATGTGCCATTGTGGCAAAGCTGTAGGTAAAGTGTAGAACTCACTGTAGGAGAATGCGAACTGTACAAGGAGGAACGGGTTGTGCTAGAGGAGATGAGGGGGAAAATGACGAATATGACATGGGGGAAAAGTTTGGTACACCATTAATAGATACATGGTAGTACCAAAAAGCGATCGCTATCCTATTACGGGGGTACATGGTTAATAGGACCTATGGTATACATAAAAACTATCTATTTACCTATTTTTACTATTACGGGGGTCCATAGTAAATAGGACCAAATATTCTCAGGAAAAATAGCGAAATATATAGGATTTTATGTAAACCATAGGTCCTGTTAATTTATGGACCCCCGTTATAACAAAATTTGGTCCTGTTAACTATGGACCCCCCCGTAATAGTACCAGGGTACCAGGTCGTGGGTGGCTCCAGACGGCAAAACAGGAAGGGGATAGCATCGGCAAAACGTTTCTGTGTACTATATTTTTTTATTGGGGGGGGAAATGTGACGACCACCGCCCCAACGTTGCAGTTGTGTCTGTTAGGAGTAGGAGCGGTGCTCGGTCTGGAAAGGGATGCGTGGCCAACGGTCCGATGACTGAGGCAAGCAACTAATGAGTACGCTCCCCCCGCCCCCCCCCCCCCCCCCCCGGCTCCCGCAGGTGCTACTGTCCCGAGACTCTATCCTTGAGATGGCTACCTTCCTCTTCGGGCTACTCATCAATGGACAGCAGCCCCCGACGACGACACGCGGAGGGTCAGGGTCATCCTCCTCGTCACACCCTCCCCAACCGTCATCATCGTCATCGTCCTCCGCTGCTGCGGCGGCTGCGGCGGCCTCGGCTGCTACTGCCGCCGCTGCTGCTGCCGCCGCTGCGGGTGGTGGTGGTAACCGTAATGGTAGAGGTGGCGGCGGTGGGACTTCAAGCGGCGCAATTGGTGCCGGTTCATCTGCTGCAGGGCGTAGTGATGGTGGGGGTAGGAGGGGCCAGGCGCCGCAAACGAGCGCGGGTTCTACATCGGATAGAAGGCGTTTAGGGTCTGCGTCGAGGGCGTTCAGCGGCGGGGTGTGGTCTTGGCTTTGCAGGACGAGATGCTCATGAGGACCAGGAGGAAGAGGAGGAGGAGGAGGAGGGGTGGAGGGTGGGTGAGGAGGAGGAAGAAGAGGAAGAGGAGGAGGAGGATGATGATGGGGGCATGTGGGGGATGGGAGATGAAGGGGAGGAGGAGTACGAAGAAGAGGAAGATGGAGAGGGCGAGCTTGACGAGGTGGAGGTGAGAGATGGGCACAGCGGGGAGCGGTGGGAGGGAGGCAGATGGGTCGCTTGGTATATCAAACTCTTCGTTGGGTTTTGTTAGTTTCTGGTCGTTCCTTTTCTCTGCTATGTTTCATGGGGTAGGGGGGTTTCGATTGTTTCCTGCTGCGTTTTGTTTGATTCCGGTCGTTTCTTTTTCGTTTTTTTTTTGTTCGCTCCCTCTCACTCTGGTTTTTCTGAAAGAAGCATACCATCACACCATCCGTCGACGTAAAAGAAACTCAACTTAGGATCGATTGACACACAACAGGGGAAAAAACCCAACAAAACACCACTTAGATCGTGATGTAGAGTGAGCAACTTCCCTGGGACAAAATTCCACGGATCGGCAGGAGAGTACAAGGTCAACGATGTTTACGGGTGGGGTCAATTATCGCCAGTTAGATCGGGTCGGATCGGGTCAGGGTGTGTGACCTGTCACGACCCCCCCCGCGGTATTTTGATGAAAGCTTCCGACCCGACCAGACCCGACCGGACCCGTGGCGTTCCAAAAACTTCCCTGGCCCGATCGACCCCGGTGAACGTTGCCGTGAAGGGCCTCGAATGTATATCCCATTGGCCCTTTTCGCGCAAAAAACTGCAGTCCCGTTCAGGGGACGAACTATTACGGGGGACCGGATTAAATAGGACCTACGATACACTCGAAAACCTGCGCATTTCGCTCGTTTTGCTATTACGGGAGTTCATAGTTAATAGGACCTATGGTGTACATAAATAGCTATATGTTTGCCTATTTTTACTAACAATATTTGGTCCTATTTACTATGGTCCCCCGTAATACCAGTATTTGGTCCTATTTGCTATGGTCCCCCCCGCAGTGCGTGGAATTGGAGTGATTTGCCCACCGTTGCGGGTTTGCAGTCCTAAACGGGGTTGGAAGGCCCGAGGCCGGTACGTTTTGTACCGACATTCGGGAGCAAGCCAAGAATAGGTACGATGAGTACGTCTATATGCCTTTTTGAGTCGTGTATAGGTGACGTTCGTATGTCCGTGAATTCTGCTTTTGTCCTGAAAGGGGACTGTCGTCCTGGAACGGTTACGGCTCGTGTACCAAAACTATATTACCGGTGTTGTTGTTTTTGGTTCTTTCGCTTTTCACTGAACCACGCAGTTGACGGAGGAAGACTTGGCGGCTGAGATGAAACGAGGGCTAGATGACGAGGAGGGGGGGGAGGAGGAGGAGGAGGAGGAGGACGAGGAGGAGGAGGAAGAGGAGGAGGAGGAGGAAGAGGAAGGAAGAGGACGGGCAGGAAGATCAGGAGGAGGAAGAGGAACTGGAGGAGGAGGAGGAGGAGGAGGAGGTACTGGAAGAAGAGGTACTGGAGGAGGAGGAGGAGGAGGAGGAGGAGGAGGAGGCGGAGGAGGCGGAGGGGGAGGAAGATGAGGAAATGGAGGAGAAGGTCAACGCACTGGCGGGCAGTTTTTCCTCGAAGAAGGAGGCGGCAGCAGCGTCAACAGCAGCAGCAGCAACCGCAGCAGCAACCGCAGCAGCAACCGCAGCAGCAGTAGCAGCGACAACATCAGGCGGTGGCGGTGGCGGTGGCGGTAGCGGAAGCGGAAGCGGAGGCGTCGGCGGTAAGGGAGGGGAGGGGGACGCTATGGATGTCGGCGACAGCGGGAACGACCACGACGGTTTCAATATCGACGACAACGACCACCATGACAAAGACATCAACAACGACCACGTTCGAGAAGGGGGCGGTGCCAATGCAGCCACCGGTGCTATCCCCACCCCCACCACCGGTGGCGGCGGTGGCGGCGGTGACACGGGAAGCAGGAGGGCGGCGCAGCAAGAACAGGGACAGAGCTCTGGTGTCCCCTCCCGGGGACAGGAATCTCGCGTCCCCTCCAGGAGAGGTAGGGGCGACGGGGAAAGTCCCTCTGCACCCCCCAACCTAAACCGAAACCAAGACGCGCACCAAAACCAGGACCTGAACCGGAACCGGCCAGAGCCTTGTGCTTCTAGCTCTTGTCCTGCTAGCCTGGGCGGTGGGGGGGGCTCAGGCAGGAGAGGAGGCGTTTCGGACGTGGGTGTTGGGGGGGGGCAAGGGACGGCGGCGGCGACAGTCGGGGGGTCGGTGGTTGGGTCGGCTCAGGGAGAAGGAGAAGGGGGACGGAGTGGGAGGGAGTGGAGGGGGGGGAGGGGGAGGCGGCGGAGGAGGGCTTCGGTCGAGGCAAGCGTGCCCCCGAGGCACGCCGGGCGACAGGCAGAGGTGTGTTTAGTTGTTGTGTTGTGCGTGTTCGTGTGTGGTTTTGAGTGTGGATTTGTTTTGTCTTGGTGTTGGTTGTGGATTTTCTGTTTTCTTGTTCGTGTGTTGTGTGTGTTTAGTTGCTGTTTCATGAAAGAAGTGAGTATAACACCAGCAGCCGATGTAAGACAACAAAAAAAAAAATGGTCGATCGACTATTGATAAAAGAAAAATTCGACCGTGCGCAAGGGTTTTATGATTTTTTGTCTAGTTTTTTTGTGCAGGCTTTCGTTTTGTGTTGTCTTGTTCCGGCGGGGGCGGAAGAGGGGGGGGGGGGGGGGGGGGGGGGGGAGTACTCATTATCATGCATGGCCGTAGTCGTATGACCATAGACCCTCGCATCCCTACAATGCCGGGACGGAGTACGTCGTGTTTTCACCGACCAAGCAGACATTGCTTGCACCAAGCGCGAAGCGCCGTCATGTGTTGGGCGAATCGCATGAAGGGTGAACTGCATCCTACTAAGAACCGCTTTAGAGGGGAGGGGGAGGCGGGGTTCACAGCCGATTTTGTACGATTCAATCGTACAAGTTCATACATCGGTGCAGCTCACATATTCCTATGTACTTGATGGCTCAGATCTATCAGAGCATATCAGATAGATCACTGATCTGTGCGATCTATCGTACTGCAGCTCATTTTCCCCTGATCTATGTGATCTATCGTATATAGTCTTTGCCTTAAGAGTTGACGTGGGAACGACAACAACAAAAACAGCAACAGCAGCAACAACAACAACAACAACAACACCAACAACACCAGCAGCAGCAGCAACAGCAGCAGCAGCAACAGCAACAGTCTGTATGATCTCGGGACACGTTTCATAAGGTTGGAGCTGCACTATACAGACCCTGCACGCCGTCCTTAGGAAGGCGGCGTAGGATCTGCGTGGTCTATTAATAGATGATCTGTCTGATCTGTCTGATCTGTCTGATCTGTCCCTATTTTCAGGGACAGAGTGGTCCAAATTTGCGAAAAAGATTGCTTCTCGTCCTGTGATTGGTTGACCGCTTTGTCGGCGCGGATGCTGATTGGCTCATTTGATTTCGTCAGAATCTTGCCGACACGGATTCTATGCTGCTGGTGGAGTTCGCGGGGGAGACTGGTCACGGTACTGGCCCGACTTTGGAGGTGAGGGTGGTGGTTGGTGGTGGTGGTGGTGGTGGTGGTTGTGGTAGTAGTAAGCGGAGTAGCTGGAGCAGTATGAGTGGTGGTGGTGATGGTTGGTGGTAGGATTAGTAGTAGTATTGGTAGTATTTAGTAATAGTTGTGGTGGGAGTAGTATTAGTAGTAGCACTCGTAGTAATATTTAGTAGTAGTAGTAGTAGCAGTGGTAGTACGTAGTAGTATATTGTAGTAGTAGTAGTAGTAGTAGTAGTAGTAGTAGTAGTAGTAGTAGTAGTAGTAGTAGTAGTAGTAGTAGTAGTAGTAGTAGTAGTAGTAGTAGTAGTAGTAGTAGTAGTAGTAGTAGTAGTAGTAGTAGTAGTAGTAGTAGTAGTAGTAGTAGTAGTAGTAGTAGTAGTAGTAGTAGTAGTAGTAGTAGTAGTAGTAGTAGTAGTAGTAGTAGTAATAAGTAGTAGTAGTAGTAGTAGTAATAGTAGTAGTAGTCGTAGTAGTAGTAGTAGTAGTAGTAGTAGTAGTAGTAGTAGTAGTAGTAGTAGTAGTAGGAGCTGTAGTAGGAGCTGTAGTAGCGGTAGCAGTCCTGATAAACGTCATTTTCCCCTCCCCTCCTCCCAACCTGCACCCACACACTCCTCTCCACCCTCTCCCCGACGTTAACAACGCCTACCCGCACCGCCACCGCCACCACCACCACAAAACAGTTCTACAGCTTGGTCTGTCGGGAGCTCCTTAAGAAGGGTATGGGTATGTGGAGAGGGGACACCTTCACCCCAGCTCCTGCTCAAACACCCACAACCCCAGCCAGCACCTCTGGTGGCGCTAGGCCCTCCTCCGCTTCAAATAACGCTCCCACAAGAGGGGACGCTTCCAAATCATCCTCTTCGGGGGACGCTTCCAATCCGTCCCCTGGGGGGGGCGATTCCAAGCCGTCCCCTCCCACGAGCGGGGACGCTTCCGAGCCATCCGCTCCCACCGGCGGGGACGCTTCCGGCCCGCCCCCTTCCTCTTCTGGCCTCGCTGCAATGGAAGAGGAGACGGAATCGGAGGCAGAAGCTGCAGATGTTGGCGCTTCTAGCAAGAGGGGATCGGGGTCTGGTGATCCCGGGGTCAGAGGGGGGGGATCGGGGTCTGGTGTCCTCGGGTTCAGCAACGGGGACGGCGCGGCTGACGTTGGGAGGGGGGGTGGGGATGCCGGGGGTCGGTCTGGAGGTGCAGGTGGTGGTTGGAGTGGAGGGGGCGGTAGTGGTGAGGGGGGGGGGCAGGTCGAGGAGGATGAGCCTTACCTCGAGGTGGCTCCGGAAGGCCTCTTCCCCCGCGCCGCTTGACGAGAGGAACAAGACACAGTCCAGCGCTGTCCTGGCCAAGTTCAGGTGAGGAGGAATGAGGGGAGTGCGGGAGGGGCGGGGGCGGGGGGGGGGCGGGGGGCGGGGGGCGGGGGGGGCGGGGGGGCGCGCGGGGAGCGCGCGCGCGCGCGCGCTTGGGGGGGGGGGGGGGGGGGGTCGCTGTTTTCAGTCACAAGAAGAGGGATATGCTCGTTGCGGTGTTAGTGATTAAGGCCGGGTTTGTGATTTGGGTTGTGTATGTGTGTTTTGTTTGTTTTTCGCCTCTCTTGATTAGTGCTTTTTTTTTATGTGGTGCTAAACGCCGATTCCATTGATTTCCCTCCCCTCCACTCGCCCGGAACCCGTCTCTGGAAGGGGCCACACCAGAAAGTAAATTAATCCATTGATGCTGTCATCCATACGCAAGATAATCCGCCTCAAAAGCGGTACTTCGTAGGATGCAGCTCACCCTTCATGCGACTCGCCGGACACCTCACGGCGCTTCGCGCTTGGTGCAAACAAGCGATGTCTGCCTGGTCGGGTGAAAACCCGACGTGCTCCGTCCCGGCAATGTAGGGATGCGAGGGTCTATGGTCATACCACTACGGCCATGCATGATAATGAGTACACTCCCCCCCCCCCCCCCCCCCCCCCCCCCCCCCCCCCCCCCCCCCCTCCCGCCACTCGCCCCCATGCCGGTCTACTTGAGTCGATCATAAAGCAGCGGTCTATAAATATTTGGGCGCGACACCCCCAAAAAAGTGGAGTCGTTTCATCTTTGGTTCAGGGGGGCTTAGAACGCCCCACTCCCCTACATAATATTCCTGGAATACATTGGTTGGCTTGGCGTCGGTTGCCAACGACGCTGCAGAACATGCCGCTCACTACGTGAGCTAGACAACCAGTATACATTCCGTTTTTTTTTTTTGGGGGGGGGCGGTTACCACAGCTGTCGGACGAGTTATTAATTGATCATTTTTGTGCGGGGAGGACGTTGCCTCCGCACAAAGGGGGATGATCGTATCGCATGGGGTGTTTATGGTGAGGCACCCACGAGGCAGTCACGTAGTAGCCCCATTGCTGTCTCCGGAAGCGGCCACACCGGAAAATAAATTGACTCATTGAAAGTGTCACCCATATGCGAGAAAGTCCGCCTCACAAGCGGTCCTTCGTAGGTTGCAGCTCACCCTTTTTCGCGACTCGTCGAACACCTCACATTTCGCTTCGCGTTTGTGAGAAATTTTGCCTGATCGGTGAAAACCCGACGTGCTCGAGTACACCCCCCCCCCCCCCCCCCCCCCCCCACTCCATGATAGTGAGTACCCCCCCCCCCCCCCACTCCATTATCCTCATGACTATGTGTACTGTAATGTACATGCAAATATCGTATTGAGCACATAGATTATGTTGGAGGTGCCTTTGATATGATTCGGCACGGTTCTCCTTTTCGTTCAATGGTTAAGTTTCCTACTCAAGGGCAAGCAGTAAACGAGTACGCCCCTACCCCCCCCCCCCCCCACCCACCTCCCCCCTCCTCCGATCGGACCCATGTTTTAGGCTGATAGGGAGGCTTATCGGCAAGGCGCTCAAGGACGGGAGGATGGTGGACCTGCCTCTGGCCCTGCCTCTGTGCTCTCTCCTCGTCGGCCTGAGAAGGCGAGAAATTGCATCACCGTCAACAGCAGTAGCGGGAGGAAAAGGCATAGCGGCTGGAGGAGGAGCAGCAGACGAAGCCGCAAAAGCGGCAGGCGGGGGAAGAGGAGGAGGAGGAGGAGGAGCAGGAGCAGGAGGAGGAGCAGGCGAATCTGCAACATCAGCAGCAGCGGCAGCAGCAGCAACATCGTCACCCCTCAAAGGCGTTAAGGGCGGAGGCATTGCAAATTCCGGGGAGCAAGAAGGGAGAGGGGATGGCGGGGGGGGGAGCTGGGGACGGGGAGCGGGAAGGGTGGGGGTCGGCGGGGGGGCGAGGCCGCTGACTCTGAGCGATGTAGGCCAAGTTGACGCGGCTCTGGGTAGGAGCTTGGAGAGCCTGGCCACCCTGTCCGGGGAGATGGAGAGAGCCAAGGTAGGGAGTGGAGGGCTAGGGTTGAGGCTAGGCTAGGGCAGGCCTCATCCCACAGGTGTTGCAAGACTCATCCCACAGGGTTTTTGCTATTACGGGGGACCATAGTAAACAGGACCAGATATTGTAAGTACAAATAGGTAAGTGTAAAGGTTTTTTGTGTGTACCGTAGGTCCTATTTACTATGGCCCCCCGTAACAGCGCTTTTTTGGGCCTCTAATATTTCTGACCTGGTCGAGCAACTTGCGGGTTGAGGTGGCAACTTCTTTTTTTTTTTTTTTTTGACAGTAGCACATTTTGTTTGTTAGGACGAGCGCATACCGTACGGAAATCCTGCTCGTGGTTGCACGAAACAGCTCTTTCCAAGTCGTGTTGGGGTGAGATATTGAGCGCACGTGAGGAGCTCAGAAAACAGTATTAAGCCGTCGCCCTTATCGTACGTAGGTGTTTATGCTGACCACCCTCCCCCCCCCCCGCGCGCATACTACTGCCACCGTGAACACCTCTTACGACTCCTCATTGTACGGTTATTTTCATGAACCTTTTTTTTTTGTCATTTTCACGACCGCGGTAGGCATTGGCGGCGACGCCCGAAGGTCGTCGAGCACGAGGGGGCGCTGGGCCTTCGTCCCCCTGCCCCCCGAAGCATTTCAGAGCTGTCGGAGGCGGTGGAGAACCTGTGCTTGTCGTGGACACTTCCGGGGTACCCTTGGTGAGTGTAGGGGGGAGAGGGTGTACGGGAGAGGGAGGAGAGGAGGGGGGCGCGGGCGGGGCGGGCGGGGCGGGGGGGGGGGCGGGGGGGATTGAGTTATGTTGTGTTTTATCTGTTTTGTCTGTGTATTCCTGTCTGGTTTTCTGCAGGAGTGTGACAGCCTGTCTTGTCCGTCTTGAGTTTATTTTGTGACTTGATTCTTTTCTTTTTTTCCGTTGTTTTGTTTTCCTAGATTCTGACTTTCCTATTTTTTTTTTTTTTTTAAATGTTCCCTATTTTCTCACTTGTTACATTTTGTGTTGCTTCGTTTTTTTTTTGTTTGCTGTCGTATTTTGTCAGGTACGAGCTAAGGCCGAACGGAGAAGAGCTGGATGTGACAGCAGATGACCTTCAGGAGTGGCTAGACCAAGTCGTGTGGGTGCTGCTCGTCGACAGCGTCGTCAAGCAAGTCGGGGCCATCGTCAAAGGTAAGCCTTCTCGTCTTGTTCATATTTCTATGATACTTCAGTAGTTTGTTTTGTTTTTTATTTTTTATTTTCGGGTTAACGTTTTGATTTTTTTTATTTTCTTCGCGTTTCTACTCTGTTTTTTTTTTCACTTTCGTTTTTTTTTTTGTTGTTGTTGTTTCCGTTTAAAGAAAAAAAAGTTTTTTATCTCGGTCCCTTTCCACAAGAAAACGTACCCGAAAGACAACTGTCCCAAGGAATACGTAGTGTTGTCCCCCCCTTCTATTAATATGTACCTGATATATATATATATATATATATATAAATATATACGTGACCCACCTGGGTACAAAACAGCAGCAACGACAGACCATTGCCGAAACGTCGACAACAGCCGCAGCAGCAGCAACAACAACAAGGACCCCAACCTTCGTATCCCTCCCCCCTCCCATGCTGCCTTCCCCCCCCCCCCCCTCCCCCCCGTCACCGTGATAAGGCATGTCCGAGGTGATTGATCCGTCCAGGCTGTCCGTTTTGACGCCTCGGGAGTTGCAGAGGCTTGTGGGCGGGGAGGGGGCGGGGACCGGGGCGGACGGAGAGTGGACGTACGCGAAGATCATGGGGAGCGTGGTGTGTAGGCACGGCTACAGCGCCGAGAGTGCTCAGGTGAGGCAACCGTTGGAACACAAGACCCTTGTATCGACAGCAGCTTTCGCGAGTCAAGTCGGCCTTTCGCGAGTCAAGTCGAGCTTCCGCGAGTCAACGAGGGAAGAAAAAGTTGACGTATACCAGTATATGCTTGCGATATTAAATGGAGAAGGCACGAATCATGGCCAGTGGGGAATATAGGGGGGGAGGGGGGGGGATAAGAGCCCTGCTTGTAACGGATGTAACCCCGGATTTGAGGGACGAGTGCTGTTAGGGGGAGAGGGGTAATTAAGGGCGAACGTTTCAAGGGGAAAGAGGGCAACAGCAGCAACGGTGGCGAAGAGGCAAAAAATACGCGACCAAAAAAATGCAGAAAAAAAATAGCAAGCACGAAACAAGCCGACACCTAAACCGAAATAAAGACCCCGAACCTAAAATCGAAAATTCAAAACCGAACCAAGGTTGATGAAAGCACTCATGTAAAAACATTTAAAGTAAAAGCGAACCGAAACGAAACGAAGCGAAACGAAACGTGAAACGAAACATGAAACGATTGAAACCGAAAAAAACCGAAACACTTCTTTTTTCTTTCTTTCTTTTTTTTCGCTTTTCAAATCTAAACAACATATTAATACCAAAAACCACACAGGTGAAGTGGCTGGCGAGCGTCATGGCGAGCCTCCCCCCGCCGGCCGGCGGCGGTTCCTCCGCTTCGTCACAGGAACGCCTCGCCTGCCCATAGGGGGGTTCAGTTCTCTGCGTCCCCGGCTTACGGTGGTGAAGAAAGAGGTCGACATGCCTCCCGGAGGAACTCCTGACAACCACTTGCCCAGCTGCTCCACTTGCCAGGTGCGATGCGTAACGCGTTTTGTTTTTCCGGGAGGGGGACGGGGGTGGGGAGGGGCTTTGCTGGCGGGGGTAGACGGGGGGGGGGGGTACTCATGTGCTGATGCCATGCATGGCCGTAGTCGTGTTTCCAGTGCGTGGGGGGGGGTGTACTCATTATCATGCATGGCCGTAGTCGTATGGCCATAGACCCTCGCATCCCTACAATGCCGGGACGGAGCGCGTCGGGTTTTCACCGACCAGGCGGACATTGCTCGCACCAAGCGCGAAGCAAGCGAAACGTGAGGTGTTGGGCGAGCCGCGTGAAGGGTGGGCTGCATCCTACTAAGAACCGCTTGTGAGGCGGACTTGCATATGGATGACAGCTTCAACGAGTTAGTTTAATTTCCGGTGTGGCCACTTCCAGAGACAGCAATGGGAGTACTATGTGACTGCCTCTTGGGTGCCTTACCTTGAACACTACGCGATACGATCAGTTCCCTTGTGCAGAGAAAAGGTTATTTACTTCGCACAAATGATCTAACTAGACCACCAGCTGTGGGCGACCGCCAAAAAAAAAAAAAAAAAAAAAAAAAACGATACCCTGGATGTCTAGCTCACGTAGTGAGCGGCATGTTTTACAGTGTCGTTGCCAACCGACGCCAACCCAACCCATACATAATAATATATATATATATAATAGGGAGGGGGGGGGGGGTCTAGAGGGGGTTGTAACGTGACAGGTGTAAATGAAGCTGCTCGCGGCCTAAGCTTCCGGCTTGCTTGATGTGCACCTCAGTAGATCACCGACTTCTCAGTTCGTGGATCTTTCGAGGCGAGAGATATAGTCCCGATCTGCATGATTCGAACTCACGTCACCGCGTGGGACCGGTGTGACCTGCATGATCTGGGAGTTGTGTCCTGGGCTGGATCTGCCCGATAAGGCGAATCCTGAACGCCCTCTGACAAGGACAGCCTCGGATCTAGATGCTCTGCAGCTCATGATCTATCTATAGATGATCTGTCTGTAGATTATGTACCTGTAGATGATCTATCTAGATTATCTGTCTGTAGATGATTTATCTGTAGATGATTTATCTGTAGATGATCTATCTGTAGATGATCTATCTGTAGATGATTTATCTGTAAATGATTAATCTGTAGATGATCTATCTGTAGATGATTTATCTGTAGATGATCTATCTGTAGATTATTTGTAGATGATATGTGCAACGTTGTGTTCCTCTCCGTCAAACGACGATTCTCACCCCCCCCCCCCCCCCCCCCCCCCCCCCCCCCCCCCCCCCCCCCCCCCCCCCCCCCTCCCCCCCCTGGTCTCGTTCGTTTGGAAACTTTTTTTTTTTTTTGGCTCACAACATGGTTTTTACTTTTTCAGGTGTACCTGAAGCTTCCCGCATACACCTCTCAAGCCGCCCTGCAGGCCAAGCTGTTCCACGCGATCACCGAGGGGCAGGACCATTTCGCCCTCGACTAAGGAAAGGGCACGCGGATAGGCCTGATTGAGAGCGTAGACAGCGATTCATGGCAGGAAGGTGGAGCGGCGGGACCACTACGTAAGAGCACCAGATGTACAACGGTGGTAGTTCCCGTTCCTTCCCTTTTTTAGACTGGGCAGAAAGGTCTATCGGCACGGCACCAGCAGCAGCAAATGCGCGCGCGTGTGTGTGTTTTGATCGTGCATAGTGAGCGGGGGAAATTTGTGTAAAAGCATCAACACTGCAGGGGCAACCGGTAATAGGAAGATGGAACAGAACTTGAGAACGAGAGCACCAAGAATAGGTCCGTCCGTTTCCCTGTGTTGAGAGGATTTGGCGGGAAATTTCTACCAGTACGGCAGCGGCAGCGGCAGCAGCAGCAGCAGCAGCAGCAGCGGCGGTGTCTTGTTGGCTGTGCTGCCGTGTAGAAGCACCAATACTACGGCAGGAGTGAGGACATGGAACATGGGCCAAGGGCACCGGATATAGTCCCGTCCATTCCCCCCCTTTTTTTTTTTTTGCAGTGGGCGGAAACGTTTTCGTTGAAACAACAGCGGCGGCCGCGGCGGCGGCGGCGGCGGCGGCGGCGGCGGCGGCTTGTGAGTGGGCTGTTGCAGGGAGAGGTCGTGCGGCGGCTTTGGCTGAGCCAAGCAGACGCCCTTCAGGGCTTTTTCGATCGGCTGCTGCAAGACCGCACGTGTAGTGGCTTTGATCTGGTTGAATCGGGCTTGAAACGTTGACAGCATTGGTTGGTTGACTGGGTCTGGAAAGTCTTAGTGAAGCAGCGGCTCCTGATTGGGCGAGACTGAGGGGGTATGCTGTTGGCCTCGATTGGACTAAAGCAGAGAGTCGTGGAGTGAATGTGGTTGGCTACAAATCTATACAGCAGCGGCTATGGTTGGTCAATCGGACTAAACGGCAGTAGATGATTCTGATTGGTTGATTGATTTGGCGGGGAAAATCGTAGAAGCGGCGGCTTTTGAGTGGGCGAGGCCGAGGGGGAAAAATGCGGTGGCTTCGATCGGACCAAGCAGAAGTCATGGAGTGGTTTTGACTGGCCCGGAAAGGCGCAGACCGCAGCAGGGGTGGCTGCTGATTGCGCGAAAAATAAATTCGTAAGGCCGTGTGCTTCTGATTGGGCGGGAGAAGGCACGCAGCGGCTTTTGATCGGATTGTCGACTGCTGTGGCAACACGCGTTTTCCTGGACTGGATATGTGCCATATATGCAGACAGATCCTGCACAGCCCCTCCTGACGGCAGGCGAGGAGCTAGGTGATCTATCTATACAGATCATGATCTATCTGTGCATGACTTCTGCCACCACCCCCTTTTAAGGCATTGCTCGTGACATTTAGGCACCCCGCCCTTGCAAGGCAGATCTTGCACGGCATCTCAGCGGCCGGTGAAGAAGTACAGATGATTATCTAAATTCTGTCCTCGATGGGAGATGTACTATTTTGGGGAATGGGGGGAAGGGGAGGAAGCGGTGGGGGGGGGGGGGGGGGGGCGCTGGCTGGCTGTGGCCTTTCGTTATTATTTGGGAATTGGACTATTCTGGATGGAGGGGATGACCGGGGGGGGGGGGGGGGGGGGGGGGGGGGACTACGGTCTTGTGTTGTTACTGGGAGTTGTACGATTTGGGGGAGGAGGGGGAAGGGGGAGAGGGGGGGTAGTTATGGTGTCCGTTCTCGATGGGAGTTTGTACTATTCTGGACATAGAGAAAGGGGGCAAGGGTTGGGAGGAGAGTAGGGGGAGGGGGGGGGAGCACTCAGTGTCATCCAGGGCCGTTGTCGTATGCCCACAGCCCCCTCGCATCCCTACGGACACTGACGGGACGGAGCACGCCGAGTTTTCACCGGGCGGGGCGGACACTGCTTGTTGCAGAGCAAACACGCGAAGCGCCGTCGGCGAGATGTTCGGCGAGTCGCATCAAGGGAGTGAGCTGCAGTGCATTTTTAACTTGAGAACTGTTTGTGAGGCGGACTTCTGCTGGGGGGGCGGGGGCGGGGGGGGGGGGGGGGCGGGGGCGGGGGGGCTGACTGCACGGGCAGTTACGAATGCAGTTTCCGCTCTGCAGGGGGGGTGGAGCAGTGGGAAGAGGGGAGGGGTTTGTGATTGACTGTCCCTGGTTTTTGTTTTTTTCATGGAGAGTTGGCAATACTTGGAGACGGAGATAAGATGGCGTGGGAGTGACAGACTGACTTGACCCGGTGCTGTCATGTGTCCTTCGTAAGAGTTGTGCTATCGTGGGAGGGAGAGATGGGAGGAGGCGGGAAGGGGGGGGGGGGGGGGGGGGGGGGGTTCAGCTGACTGCAGCCTTGTGTTCGTGGTGGTAGTTGTATTTTTTTTGGGAGGGGAGGGAGAGAGAGGCGGCGGGGGGCGGGGGGGGGGGGGGTGGAGTAAGCAACACCGCTTGTAAGATAATATTTTTGGTTAATGAGCCAAGCTTCAATTTCTTATCGCGAGGCAACGCGTGTCCCTATTATTATTTTTATCATCATTGTTATTTCATCCATTGGGAACCCGAGAGTACGACGGACGAAAAATATAGTTTTTTTTTATCATATTCACCATTTATTCCGGGGGTCCATAGTTAATAGGACCGATGGTATACATATTTACCTACATATTTACCTATTTTTACTAACAATATTTGGTCCTATTTACTATGGCCCTCCGTAATAGTACAAAACGTCCCGTTTTCGGGACAAACCAATCAAATTCCGAGTAGTCTGTCCCCCTAAACGTGCAGCACAAGTATTACGGGGGACAATAGGTAAATAGGACCTACGGTACACACAAAAACCTACGTATTTTCCTATTTTTGCGAACAGTATTTGGTCCTATTTACTATGGCCCTCCGTAATAAAAAAGGGGTTTCGTCAAGCCGTCTATGTACGAGCTGTGCGATCGCCTATCAGTACGGGGGGCCACAGTAAACAGGACCAAATATTGTTAGTAAAAAAAAAAAGGGAAATATAAAGGTTTTTGTGTGTACCGTAGGTCCTATTTGCTATGGTCCCCCGTGATGATAGCAAGTATACGGGTCTAAAGTTTTTTTAGTACCTCAGTTCCGTTTTCGGGGGACAGATTGCGTAGAAATTTGGCTGGTTTGCCCCCCGCAGCGGGACTGCAGGCCCGAAAAGGGTTTTGGAGGATAATGAGGCGTTGCTTCTCGGACACCACCGAAGAAGTTTGTGTCATCCCCCAGTCAGATCACGCGCGCGTGTGCCATTTTTTTTTTTTTGTTTTCTTGCTGTATATACTCGAGTCGCTGCTTGTTGTCAACTTTGTCCTCTCCGTACAGCTCTCTCAAGGTCTCGAAAGGGTTTCCGGCAGGCATGTGTGCGCTAAGCGTCACACCGTACGCTCACGTTGCGCTACACCTATATATATATATATATATCGCAAAGCCGCGTGAAGTTTTGTGTTTCCGCTGTGTGATGTAGTCTCGCCGTTCGTGGAACTTCAAACCTAGCCCCTGCTGCTGGTGGATAACGCCTGTTCTGCATAACACTGGAAACCCCTGTTTTTGGCAAGGAGGGGGGTGATGATAGGGGGGTGCGATGTCCTGTTTTGACCGCCTTTCCCAAATTCGCGGTTGGTTGCCCTTTCGCGATTTCGGACAAAAAAAATCGCGTCAAGGCGGGGCACCGTTCGCGACGCTTTTTCCGCGACATGGGGTAGCACTTTTTTTTGCCTTTCAGAGCAAATATTTTTGCGGCTGATTGGTGGAGGTTTTCTGAGCTTAAGAACTGAGGAACTGACCCAACATCGTGTGTGTGTGTGTGTGTGTGTTTGTTTTTTCCCCATAATAATAATTTTCGTTTCAAACCGAGACAATCAATGGCATCGGTCATCTCGGGTTAAGTGTGTCTTTTCTTTTTTGGTCAATACTTGGAACACTTGCCCTGTGCGAAAAAAAAAAGTTATGGACTTCGATACAGAAAGCGTCTCCTAACACGCACGCAGCGAAAATCAATATGAGCCCGCCCTCACCGGGACGCTCGGCACAAGCCCAAACCCACCTCCTGGGGTGCCTTGAGTCACGCGTCCTCGAGCGAGCACCGGGCTGCGCCCATGAGGCACACCGGCCGGCGTCGCCGGCGGGGCGGCACAGTTAGTGCTTGAGACCGACCACTCCATTTTTATAGCGGAATATCGATCTACTCTTAAGAACGGTGTAAACGTTTCGTTGTGTTTCTTACGCCAGCCTACGTATTATGCATATATATATATATATATATATATACCCTTGTGTTTTTCGAACGCCGGTTTGCGGTATGGAAAACCGGCTCAAACTTGTTGAGATCAAGCATGCGGGACCCGGGCTTTCGACCTAATACAAAGCGGTATCATCACGAACTCCAACAAGCCCAAAAAAGGGAGAGATACTGGGAGGTGTTTTTTTTTCTGTCGCGGTTCAGTATGGGCCCGTCAGCAAGGAACACCTAATTCATCTGGGCTGGCGTGAGATTCTTGATATAGGGCGTCATCTTCAAACAATCTTGAGCACAGACAGGCTATTCTATAGGGTTTAGTGTCGAGTTCACCACTGAGCCGTTCTTCTTAAAGCCAATTTTCTTGAAGCGTTCTCCAAAAAGTGAGCAATGTGTTCTTGTTGGGCACTTTCTTATTGGCGGGCCTATGCTGGTATATCGTTTTCTCTCTGGATTTTTTCGGGGTCGGTATGTGTACGTGTATTATCTTCCCTGATTCGGCCCTGACTTACGATGTTGTCTGTGCGAGACGCCAGGTACGTTTATCGGGAGAGTGGGATCTATCTGTGTGGCACCTGTCGCTATGGAATCCCCGTCTCTTCCCCTTGTATTTGATGAGGTGGCGTGTTGCTTCGAAACATACACACGGCAAATCATCGCGTTCAACCGCAACCTCTCGCTCCTCGCATAACTTCTCTCAGATCATGCGGGACGGGTGTGAGACTTATCAAAGAAATGAAAACCACCTATTGCGGGGGGGGGGCATAGTTAATAGGATCTATGGTATACATAAAAACCTATATATATATTTCACTGTTTTTACTAACAATATTTGGTCCTGTTTTACTATGCCCCTCCCCCCCCCGTAACAGAAAAAAAAGGACTTGCGAAGAAGTTTTTTTAAGAGATTTTTTTAAAAAAAAGCGGGCACATCCCCAGCTCAAAAAACCTGCACAGCAACTGCACGGCAGCCGTAGCCGCCGCCGGGTCTGCCCCATGTCAGGCTCCTGGTACTGTACAATCAGTGTCCTCGTACCTGGCAAGCTCAACCCTTTTCGAGATAAAAAAAAAAAAAGAACTGCAGCCCTTTTTCGGGTCAAAAACTACTTGGAATTTGAATTTGAGATGATTTTGTATCCGAACGGGACCGCGGTCCTTAAGGGCTAAACGCTGCACGCGTAGCACCTTACCAGCGCGAGGGCTCTTGACGCGTGGCGACGACGAGGGTTGCG